>JAUPTC010001382.1:0-25000 GCA_030762895.1 Sophora flavescens
GTCGCTTCTCCGGTTATCTCATCCCAAATAACCTTAACTAAGGGAATTTGTTTTCCCCAGAGTTGCTTAATCCTCCTATCCTCAATCCATACGAGGGAAGTCTCATAAGACAGATTTTCTTTTAACTGTACTATATTTGGCTCGATTACATGTGAAGGGTTGGGAACGTATTTTCTTAGTTGCGAGACATGAAAGATATCATGGATATTTGAAAGAAAAGGTGACAAAGGGATTTGAGAGGCTACTTGACCGATACGTCGAAGAATTTGGTAAGGTCCAATAAATTTAGGTGTGAGTTTTCTGGATTTTATAATTCTACCTACCCTGATCGTAGGTGTGACTCTCAGAAATACATGTTCGCCTTCCTGAAATTCAAGAGGTCCTCTTCTCCGATCGGAGTAACTCTTCTGTCTAGTCTGCTAAGCCTTCATCCTTTCACGGATTCATTTCACCTTTTCCGTTGTTTGTTGTACAATTTCAGGTGCTAAGATTGTGCTTTCTCCATCCTGATACCAACACAAAGGCGTTTGGCATTTCCTTCCGTAAAGAGCTTCATAGGGTGCCATCCCTATACTTGAGTGAAAGCTATTGTTGTACGTGATCTCAATGAGCGGCAAAAGATCAACCCAACTTCCTCGATCATCTAGGACACACGCTCTCAGCAAGTCTTCTAACGTCTGTATTGTCCTTTCCGTTTGTCCATCAGTTTGCGGATGATAGGCCGAACTTAACCTCAACTTGGTTCCCAGAGCTTTTTTGTAAACTTCCCCAGAAACGTGAAGTGAACTTCGGATCTCGATCCGAGACAATACTAGAGGGTACTCCGTGAAGTCCGATCACCTCCCTGATATACACCTCAGTTAGCTACTCCACAGTACAATTGGCCTTAATAGGTAAGAAGTGTGCCGACTTCCTTAGCCTGTCAACAACCACACAAATTGCATTAAAGCCTTTGGAAGTCCTTGGTAATCCTACCACAAAATCCATGGATATACTATCCCACTTCCATTCATTTACATCTAGAGATTGTAACATTCCACCGAGTCGTTGATGTTCCACTTTTGCCTTCTGACAAGTTAGGCAAGATGCCACATACTCTGCTACTTGCTTCTTCATGCCTGGCCACCAGAATCTCTGTTTTAGATCCTGATACATCTTGGTCGATCCAGGATGAATACTCAGTTTGCTCTTGTGTGATTCCTTGAGAATCATTTTCCTCATCTCAGGATTGTCCGGTACACAGATTTGTCCATTGCACCTTAGGATGTTATCTGGCCCCACACTAAACTCTGTGGCTTTTCTTTGTTCCATAAGCTTTTTCTTCTCTTAAAGATACACATTGGTAGTTTGTTGCTCTCTTATTTCTTCCATCAATCCACTTGAGATCGTAATCATCCCCACACTGATTCTCTTTGGGCTTATCTCCATCATCAAATCGAGATCGCAAAACTTCTCGATCGAATCTAACTCTTTCACCATCATTGCTGAAACATGTATGACTTTTCGGCTCAAAGCATCTGCCATGACGTTTGCCTTCCCAGGATGATACTATAAAGCAAAGTCATAATCTTTCAAAAATTCCATCCACCGTCTTTGTCTCCTATTGAGTTCTTTATGGTCAAACAGGTACTTCAGACTTTTGTGATCGCTGAAAACATCGAACTTAGCTCCATACAGATGATGCCTCCATATCTTCAACGTAAAGACCGCAACAGCTAACTTCAGATCATGCATCGAGTAATTCTTCTCATGAGTCTTCAGTTGACGTGACGCATATGCTACGACCTTTCGGTGTTGCATTAATACATAACCTAAACCTTGATACGAAGCATCACAGTACACCTCGTAAGGTTCATTGTGTTCAGGAAGTATTAACACTGGTGAAGTTGTCAAACGTTCCTTTATCGTCTGGAAGCTTTCTTCACACTCTGTAGTCCACACAAAAGGTTGGTCCTTCCTTGTAAGTTGAGTCAACGACGCCACAATCTTGGAGAATCCCTCGATAAATCTCTGGTAGTATCCCGCCAAACCGACAAAAATTCGATTTTCTGTTACTGTCCTCGGTCTCTCCCAAGAAAGAACTGCCTCCACTTTAGCAGGATCTAAAACAATCCAATCTCTAGAAATTACGTGCCCCAAGAACTTCACTTCTTCAAGCCAAAACTCACACTTAGAGAGTTTTGCATACAACTCCTTCTCGCATAAGATCTGTAGAACTTGTCGTAGATGTACTTCATGTTCCTCATGACTATTAGAGTAAATGAGGATGTCATCGATGAACACGACAACAGACTTATCAAGAAATGGTCAAAAAACCCGATTCATATAGTCCATGAAGACAGCAGATGCATTTGTCACTCCAAAAGGCATCACAAGATACTCATAATGCCCATAACGGGTTCGAAACGCCATCTTTGGTATATCTTCAGTCTTCACCCTAATCTGGTGGTAACCCGTCCTCAAATCTATCTTCGAGAAAACAGCAGCTCCTTGCAATTGATCCATCATATCATCTATGCAAGGCAACGAGTACTTATTCTTAATCGTTAACTTGTTAAGTTGTATATAATCCACGCAGAGTCTTGAACCTTCGTCCTTCTTTCGAACTAAAAGAACAGATGCTCCCCACGGAGAAATGCTGGGTCTTATGAACTGCTTTGACAACAGATCTTCCAGCTGAGCTTTCAATTCAACAAGTTCTGTAGGTGACATTCGATACAGAGCAATTGGACCTCAAATGAGTGAGTTAGACCCAATTTACTTCAGGATCCGAGACTGACATTCCAAAGCAATTTATATCATCCAAACGACATAATTTGGCTAAGTAATCTTCATGAAAGTTGTATCCTAATGTGTCATCTTCAAAATGGTGTTGGTCTCAGGTGCATACGTTCTCTAAAACTCAAGTTATGGCCCAAACAGTGCTCTCTGTCCAAACTCCCACAACAACACATCTGGTCATAATTTCAGCACAAATTTGACCCTTTTATACTCCGAATTTGACCTCGAGATCCTCATTAAAGTTGTAGATATTTTCCTTAGCTTTCCTATAAAATTAGAATCACAATTTTCCAATATCTACAGCCAAAGTTATGCCCTAAATACAAAAGCAATGTCAGGATATCAATTATGCTGAAAAATGCAATTAGGCCCAATTTAAGCCCAAAGTCATGAAGTGCACCCAATAACCATCAATTAAGCTCAAATGATGTTTAAAAACAGTGAGGGTTCAATACAATGTCAAAATTATGTTCATCATTGGACAAGCGTTATTGTAGTTAAATCTATGACATCGCTATCTTGTTTACAACTTTCTATTGGGCCAAGATAGATAGCACCTGAAAGCACTATAAAATGACGAAGTTAAACACTATTAAATCTCGAGTCTGATGTAGTGTAGGGGGAAAACCCAAAAGTAAAAAATTTAGCAATCACCAGAAGTTACAGACTTTGTGTGTAACAGGGACGAAGAAGAGAAAAGATAGAATGATATAAATTGTAATACAATACCTGCAAGTTGATTAGCTTGGTTTGGCGTAATCATGGTTGAGAAGCCTGGAAAGCTTTAATTGTAATGGTGGAGTGTTGCTGCCTTTGCTTCACTGAGACTGAAAATTGAGAAGAATTTATACAGGAAGATTATTTTAGCACATATGATTCTGTTTTGAAATGTTCATACTTTGTGCATATAATTAATCAAGCTTAAAAGAACACCAATAGCTATAATATTAAGTCCATGAATTTTGTCTTAAAATCGAATGTCATGCCTTCCGGTGACTAAAGCTAGTATCTCATGATTGGACTGATTAGAGGATAGGAAATAACCTATCTTTAGGACTAGTTTTGGACTCTCTAATGAGTTGAATTGCTGTCCATAACAATAGAATGCCTTGCTGGTAGTAATCTTTTATAATCAATGCATTGTTTATCTTCCAAATTTGAATTGCTATCGTGTTGAATCATAATCTTTTATAATCGATACATTGTCTAAATAATCAATTCTGATTAATGCACCTTTAATTCCTATTATTTTCTGAATTTTTATAGTGAAGGAAATCAGAAATCAAATACAATAAAAAAAAACCTTTCCAAAAATGCCATCGAGGACTGTTGTGAAGATTGCAGATCTCCAAAAGATTCACACTTGTCCTCCATCCTTTAAGAATGAATAGTAGGCGACACATGTCCATTTTTTCCTTTAGAGGGATCCTGAATTATATTATTATTATTATTATTATTATTATTATTATTATTATTATTATTATTATTATTATTATTATTATTATTATTATTATTATTATTATTATTATTATTATTATTATTATTATTATTATTATTATTATTATTATTATTATTATTATTATAGATGCAATCCTTATTTGATATATTTAGGCCCTGTTTGGATAAACAGCTTATTTAAGCGCTTATGATATAAGGGCTTATCATATGAGAGATTATGCCATAAGAGCTTATATTGGATAAGCTATTTGCATTTGGATATGTACATTAAAAAGTACTTATACAAAAAACTGAACTGTTTGGATGCAGAATTACATAAGCATTTATAAAATTTTATATTTTTAAAAAATTTAAAAGTTTTAAGAATCAAACCTTAGTTAAAAATATATTAAAAATTTTAAAAAATACCATGACAAATGGTTATTAAAAATTAAAAATTCTCCGATCACAATAACACAAAATTATTATTAAAAAAATTGAAAAACCAATGTCATATTATAAAATCATGATTAAAATTAAAATAAAACTAGACAGGTGTAGCCATCATGTCTCTAATAGTAGCTCTGATTTACCCGGTACTTCCTTGAGATATTGCCCAAAAGAAATATTGCCGCACAGCCCCTCTGCAAATCTGTAGCCACCGCCTAAGCTTTCTATATGTTTTTTTTGAAAGTAAAACACTGAATCAGAACATTACAAAAAACAGGTTACAGAACAATTGTTTGCTTGGTATGGGACACACCCCATCCAAGTCCTGGACCCAACTGACTTTGATAAGGAAACAAGGCTATGAGCCATAGTATTAAACTGACGCCTTACATGGATAACATTGACCCTATTGAAATCACTCATCAACAAAATACAGTCCTGGATGATATGATCAATAGCAGCCACAACAGACTTTAAGTTAATACAATTAACAACAGCTGCAGCATCAGAAACAATTGTGATATTTTGTATATTCTGGTCCTTTTCACATTGTAGTCCCCAACGAATACCAAGTTCCTCAGCTAGCATTGGATCTGTTTCAGCATTTTCATACCTGCAAGCTGAGAAAGAAATGGAATCAGGTTGGTCATAATCCACCAGACCCCACCCTGTAGACCCATTAGAGAAACAACCTGCATTAACAAAAATAATATGGTTTCCCGGGTTAAAATCAAGTTGGGGATGCTGATAGGCCTGTTCTGAGCTAGCTTCAGCTGAGCATATTGGGTTTAATTCTTGGACAAAATTAGTTGCAGATGTGGCCACTTCAATAGGATTTAGGGGCTTTTGATTAAAAACAAACTGATTACGGGCTCCCCAAAATTTCCATAACAGAACACAGAAGAACTGAGTACCCATTTTATCATTAATAGATAACCTTTCAAGTAACCATTGGTTGATATCCATATTTTGAGGCACCCTGATACCAAACTGAGAAGAAAACCAAGTAAGTTTTGCCAATTGGCAGTGCATAAATAGGTGATCAATGGTTTCCATCCTTAGCTAGCATAAAGGACATTGAGTATCAATTTGGATACCCTTTTTCTGGAGATTATCACGGGTAGGGAGGATATTTTTCCTAGCCTCCACAAGAAATTCCAAACTCTATTTGGAACTGGAGCTTTCCAAATTTCTCTCCATAGCTTCCCACTTTGAGCATTTAAGGTTCCCGGGTTGTTTCTACACTTGTGGTCTTTTAAGAAGTGGTAGGCCAACTAGACTGAATATTCTCCATCGATCCTTTTCCCAATGCCATATGAGTTTGTCATTGGGCATACGATGGGAGATAGGAATACTAAGCATCTGTTTGGCCACAAAAGGATTAAAAGAGGAAGTGATCAATTCCCTTCTCCACTGCTTAGTGTTTGAATCAATTAAATCGCAGACCCTTTGTGTATCAGCTCTCCCATTTATATTATTCTGGATTCTGAAATCAACTTCGTTTGGCAGCCATGGGTCTTCCCAAGTTCTGACACTTTGTCCATTCCCAATTCTCCAAATGGCACATTTCCTTAGCATTGAGAATGCTCCTCCAAGCATAACTTGGTTGGTATCCCAGTTTTGCCTCCATTAAAGAGCTCCTTGGATAGTATCTACTCTTGAAGACCTTTCCCATGAGAGACTCAGCCCCTGTGATTAATCTCCTGCAATGCTTGCCGAGAAGGGCTATATTGAATTCACTAAAGCCCCTAAAACCTATACCACCTGCTTTTTTAGCCTTTGACAATTTATCCCAGCTCAACCAGTGAAGCTTCCTTTTCCCATCCTTTGCTCCCCACAAGAATCTAGCTAAAAGTGCTTCTATCTCCTTGCAGATTCCTTCAGGAAGCTTGTAACAACTCATAATGTAATTAGGAATTTCCTGTGCAACTGCTTTGATCACCACTTCTTTTCCGGCTCTCGAGAGGCACTTCTCTTTCCAACCTTTCATTTTTTTTCCAGACACGGTCAACAACAGTGGAAAAGATGACCTTTTTGGATCTCCCAAAGATCACTGGGAGTTCAAGGTATCTAGAGTGAGTGTCAACAGTCTTTACTCCCATCCTGTTACAGATCATATCTCTCTCTTTGGTTGGTACATTTTGACTAAACGACACTTCAGACTTTTCCATGTTAACCATTTGCCCAGAAGCTCTCTGATAGGTAGAAAGGATATCCAAGATTGTGTCAGTCTCCTTGATATTTGCCCTAGTGAAAAGCAGACTGTCATATGCAAAAAACAAATGAGAGATCTGAGGAGCCTGCCTTGCTACCTTAAGACCATGCAGCATATTGTTGTTGGTTTTGGAATGTAGCATTCCTGATAGAACATCAACACAAAGAATAAAGATATAGGGTGAGAGTGGATCACCCTGTCTCAATCCCCTCTCAGGAGTGAAGCTTTTGCTCGGTTGCCCATTTATGAGAATTTGATAGGATACCGTAGATATACACCTCATGATAAGGTCAACCATCTTTTCCGAGAAACCCATAGTAGAGAGAACAACTTGAACAAAAGGCCACTCTAGTCTATCATACGCTTTCGCCATGTCCAACTTCAAGGCCATCATTCCTTTCCTTCCTTTCTTTTTCTTTTTCAACCAGTGGAAACATTCCATGGCAATGAGGGCATTATCAGTGATTAGGCGCCCCTTAACAAAAGCTAATTGTTCTTCATCAATGTTATCTGGAAGGATTACCTTGATTCTATTGGCTATCACCTTTGTGACAATTTTCATTGCCACATTACATAGGCTTATAGGCCTGTAATCCTTAGGGGATGTTGGATTCTTGCACTTAGGAATCAAGGCAATGAAGGTCCTATTCAAAGCCTCGGGCGAGGATTCATGATTCAAGATATCAAGGACCCATTTTTGCACATCTTCTCATACTATATGCCAGAATTTCTGGAAGAAGAGAGCCGGAAGACCATCCGGCCCCAGGGCTTTAAGAGGATGCATCTGATTGATTGTCTCAATGACTTCATCTCTTTTAAAATCTCTAGTACACCAAGCTATGTGATCCACTGTTAATTTTCCCCTCACAACTTCACATGTTTGCTCCACACCTTCGGGTTCTGAAGAAGAATATAACTCCGAGAAGTAGCCAACAAGGGCTCTCTCTATATTTTCATCCCCATGCCACCACACCCCGTCCATATCCTTCAACTTTTTTATCGCATTCACTTTCCTTCGTTGATTTGCTTTGCCATGGAAGAACTTGGTGTTCCAATCTCCATCCTTGAGCCACACTGCACGACTCCTTTGTCTCCAAATAATTTCTTCCGTGTGTAAGAGTTCCTAGTGTTTACTTTCCAGCTATTTGTACCTCTTTATACCTTCTGGTGATTCTGCCTAATTAGTAACATCTTTCAGTTGAGCTTCAACTCTTTGGATTTCCTTTCTAATTGTCCCAATTTGATAGTCTTCAAACACACTATCCAGCCTTTTCAAGGAATTGAGCTTGTTGACACAATTTGCTTCAGAAGTACTCCAAGTCTTCCTTACCTCATCTTCACATCTAGCATCTCTGGTCCAGTATTCCTCAAACCTGAACACCCTATTCCTTTTTTTCTTATTTAAATAACTATGCTGCATGGCCTGAACCATATCTAGGAAGGTGGGCAACCCGAATTGGAGAAAACTGGTCACAAAAGGCACCAGTAGCTAAGGCTCTATCCAATCTGCACTGGATGTTCTCCTATCCTTGCCTACCATTTGACCATGTGAACTGGTATCCTTCAAATCCCAAGTCCTGTAGGCCACATTCCTCAATAGTTTGTCGGCCTACCAAAAGCTGGTTTTGACTGCGGAGGTTACCACCTTTCTTTTCCTCCCCAGATAGGATGTCATTAAGGTCCCCAAAGCAAACCCACTTACTCCCCACATAACGCGATATGAGTTGGATCAGCTGCCAGGTTTTCCTGTTATTCTGTTCTTCAGGAAATCCATAAATACCGGATAGGTACCAGGGATCACTCCCCTCCCCATCCTCACAGTAACACAAAATATGATTTAAAGAGAAGGATTGAATAGTTAGATTCACCTGATCATGCCAAAGGAGTGCTAGTCCTCCTTCCCTCTCTCGACCGCTGCCACTGCAGGACACAGAAAGACAAGAGCTGAAACCACTTCTGATCTTTATTCTGTCCATCTCACTATCATTCAGCATGGTATCCATAAGGAAAACCAGTTAGGGATTTTCCACTTTGATGAGCCTTAGCAAGGCTCGAACTGCACGAGGATGCCCCAGACCCCAGTAGTTCCAACTGATGGCCTTCATTTTGCTAGGTGGTGTCTGACCAACACCACCTCTTGAGCTCTTTCTTCAGCATTTGCCATATCAATGTCCTGACGCCTTCTCTTTTCCCTGTCTTTAAGGTCTTCCAGACTTCCTTCAGAGATCATGACATCTACAAGTTGCCTCTTTCCCATTTCCTTCACTAGCTTTGTAGATTCTGCCTTTGATGCTTTTCGATTTCCTTCCATTCGAAACCATTTCCCTCTCTTGCTACCCTTTCCTTTTTGGATGTTTTTTCCTTTTTCCATCTTCTTTGATAGAGCCACTGTACCTAGGGATTCAGCAACACTCTCCACTTCTTTCTCAGAGAGACTCTTCTTCTTTCCCATTTTAGCATCAGCATCATTCTTCTCCTTCCTGATGGCCACTTCCTTGTTTTGATTCACTTCATACTCAGTTTCCTTTCCGCCTGTAGAGGCCTCATATTTGCTGGTACTAGTGCAAGCGAAAAGATTTTTGCTGCAATTACCAGAGCTGCTCTCCTTTCGCTGCTCGGTCGCTGTCATTGGTAAAGGGGAAGCTCTCAACCAGGGTCCATAGAATAGCTCTTTCTCCTCCACCTCTTCATAATCGTCTTCTTCTGGAGCCTCAGCCTCTTCACAGTCCTTCATTTGATGCCCAATCCTGCCGCACACAAAGCAGAAATTTGGGAGTCTCTCATATTTGAAGAAGACTCGCAGATTCCGCCCTTGGTATCTGACAACTGTTCCTCTTTTGAGTGGTTTCCTCAGATCAATAGCAGCCCTGATCCTTAGGAATCGCCCCATCCTGTTAGAATCCTTTAGATCTGCCTCTTCAAATTTCCCTATGATATCGCCCAGTTTTCTTGCCATGGGTTCAGATCTTAATTTTAGGGGTAATTCGTAAACCCTAACCCAAAAAGAAACATGGTACATCGCTAGATCTGACGGTTGTTCATCTCCAGTTACCCGCTCCAGTATTAGCAGGTTTCGATCAAAGCTCCAGGGACCATTCCTCAGCATGCTATCTGCGTCTCTTTTGGTTGAAAAACGAAACAAGTAAAGGTTCTTATTCAAGTCTTGTATTTCGATTGGGTTCTTGAGCCTCCACGCCTGAGTCATCGTTTGCTTGAATGCCTTTATATTGTAGGGCTTATCTGTCCACAGCTTCCCTACCAATGATCACCTAAATACCTCATCACCATAGAGTTCATCTTCCTCAACAGTAACCCCTTATTCTTCTTCCTTAGACAAGCTTACCTCTTTCCATCTATCCATGGGAACAAATATAGGAGGGCAAAATAACCGGTGGGAACCGGAGAAAAACCTAGAAAGAAGCCAGCACATGGTGGGAAAAGGCCAGGAGAACCTGGGAGAGACGACCGCCACTAACCCTAGCAGAGCTCGAGTCGGGAGGAGTCAGAAAGAACGATTTCGTGACATTTTTTTCTATCTATATGTTTAAGTTTTTCTATCATGATGATAGAGATGGAATTGTCTAAGCTTTCTTTTTTTGCCTTTTGCTATTATGCCACCGCCTAAGGTATCATTATGGTTCTAATATTTTAAGGTATCATTATCTAATATTTTATTATGATTCTATGCCTATAAAAGGCATTGACCTGTACGGTTTGTTTGCTCAATGTATCATAAACTGAGTGAATAAAACAAGAGAAAAGAAACACTATGGCCGAGAGAAAAGAAACATCAAATTATTGAATTTTGTAGAACCAAAAAATTGTAGTATTGAAACGCATAGGAACAAGCACAGATAATTACCAGACTGGCAGGGAAGAGGTGGCACAGTCACAAGTTGGAGTTCTTGGGCGACACTGGTTTTGCTTTGTAGCCAAAGAGACAAGACGCATCAAAGGGTTTTAGATGTTAAATAAAAAGACAATGTTTAAGTGATAAAGGGCAAGATGCATCAAGTGTTTTAGATGTTAAATAAAAATACAATGTTTAAGTGATAAAGGGCTGGCCAGGGATCGAGCTCGGGTAAAAAATATGAAAGTAATTTAAATGAGGCATAAGTGTGACACCCTGCTACCCTTATAGAAATTAAGCATTAAAGATATAATTAAACAAATAAAAACATACATTTACTGGAATAAATAAAACATTTGTCCACGGGTAGAAAGGTCCCACATGAACGAGTTATCAAAACACGAAAAACAAAAACCATGTTTTAAACAGATAAACAATTAATAAACATAACCAACAAAGCCCAACCCGATGTCACAACAGAGCTGGTATAATCGTTCTGGAAAAACCTCCGAATACAACTGAAACTAAACTAAACAAAAGGAAAAGCCCTGACTATGAGCGGTGGCTCCTCAGACTCACTCCTCTTCGGAGTGCTCGCCATCCTCTGCTTGAAGACAAACATACCAAACAAACAAACAGAAAACGGGGAGTAAGAATCATGTAAACAAATACGACATGGAGATAGGAGGCAAGGTAAAGACACAAGCATGGCAACATCTAGCATACATCAACATTTATATATCATAACATTAATCATCATCATAATCAAGTATGATATGCGGTGCAATGCAAGACTACTCCGCTACTCCATTATGCATGTGGATCCAACTAACACGGGATGAACGACTTTGGAGTTACATATCCATATTGGCCATAGAAGCACCAACACCGGCAGTCCAACGAACCTCGGGTGAACCCCATGGATAGCCAACACATCAAACCGTGGATGCCTCATCACGAGGGCGTACGGCCACCAAACCTTGGGTAACCTACCGTGGATGGCTAGATCACCGTACTCTCGGGCGATCTCCCCTATGTCGAACGTCCCCTTCAACTATCAACTCCAATACTCGATGCATGGGCACAACAACAAACAACAACCACCTTCTTTGCTTGGGTCAAAAAGGTCCCAAGACCACTACATCAACATCATCAACACCTTAGACCCATCCGAGGTCAAGACCCCTTTGGCTAATAAGCACCAAGGTATAACTCATCAACACCTCGACCAATAAACATCGAGGTGACTTTGGCCAATAAGCACCAAAGCCATCAACGTGCGGTAACCCAGCGGATATCGACTTAATCATATTTTCATCTAAATTAATCTTTAATTAAGTTATCTAACCTTCATCATTGATTAACAATGTTATTGTCACGTTATTGGGGAAGATTGGGGTTAAAAACCCCTTTGAGTATTTAATCTGATTCTTTCCAGTGGGGTGAGCACGGGCGTGCTTAACCACAGCACGGGCATGCTGCCACTGAAGTGGAGCACGATTATGCTTCCTTTTAGGCACGACCGTGCTCAGCTGCACGGTCTTGCTCCTCTACTGCACGACCGGCCTTAATGCGCGGTCATTTTCCAGAATTCAAACTGGGAGCACGAGCGTGCTCCCTGTTCAGCACGGCCGTGCTTAATGAACGACAGTACTGTTCTGGGCAGAGTTCAAACACATATTTTAACCAGTTTTTAGGGAAGATTAATCATTTCATCCTATGTCATTTAACAACATATCTTTGGGTAAAAATTCATCATCGGAACTCAACATTAACACCAATCATTCAACCAATATCATACCACAACAACTATCAACATAGCATCATGTTCATACCAAGATAATCAACATAAACATCAAGTGACATATATCATGAACATAAGCATATGAAATAACATACTAAGCAGCCGAGAACATGTTATCACAAAATCAATTTAGCATATTTAATCATACATTCACATATGATAAACAGGGGTCATGGGAACCTCTTTACCTTACACTACCCCCAATGCCTAATGAATACATTACCCTTCTCCCCATACCTGGATTGAATGTTCCTCAACGCTCTAACGGTCAAACTGGTCACGGTTCTCAAAGCGGTTCAGTTAACCTTTCAAGCCTTGTTCACGAAGCACAGTCATGCTCCTCAGCAAGCACAGGCGTGCTGGACTTAGCATCAGCGAGACGCGGTCCGCACTTGAGCACGGTTGTGCTCACTGTTATGCACGGGCGTGCTTGATCCGTTGTCGCACACGGGTCAAAAACGAGTAATTAGAAAAACTGTAGTTAGGGCACGACAACTCGAGTATCGCATCCCAAGGACTCTTGAATTGTTATTAACCTATTAATCGATTGGTAGGGGGATTTTAGATTGAAATTTGATTGAGAAAACAGAGCAGAAAATAGAGCAATTAAGTGATAATCAATAAGCTAAAAACGATTAATCTACTGTTTCGGTTTCCCACCATCATTGATTCATATAATTCCCATGCCCTAAGCGGATTCTAATCCCTTTTCGATTGTAGCAGCAATTAACAAGCGAAATTGACACTACGAGATATATGTTCCTAATTCTGAATTAAGCAAACGGATTGAAGCTCTCGTGAATTAAGCAATCACGATTGAACACACGCGAATTAAGCAAACGCGATCAAGGTATAGGAACATACATTCATCGAAATAAATCAATACTTGTTCTGTACAACTTGAATTAAGCAAACAAGGCATATAGCATAATATTGAAAGAGACAAGAAAATTGATCCGGGAATTATAGAACCTCAAGTGTCGGCGGAAACCGATTACAGCAGACTAACCTCTGAGGATTAGTTCTCCATTACAAACATGACAAAAACCTAAGAAAATAATATGTAAATGGTGAAAATTGGATTCCTGTTCTGTCTGCCCTGATGTCTTTTTATAGATCAGGTGCGCGTCACGGCCGTGATAGGCCGTGACCGCTTCTGCCAAGGGCGCGCATTCAAATTCTGGTCTATCACGGCCGTGATGCCTATCACGGCCAGGCCGTGATCAATTCTGTCCATGGGCGCTGATCTGTCACGGCTGTGACCTCCATCACGGCTAGGCCGTGATCAATTCTGACTTTCAGGATCTTCTCATCACGCCCGTGATGGGTATCACGACTGGGCAGTGACGACTTCTGGTCTTCAGGGACTTCTCATCACGCCCGTGATGGGTATCACGGCTGGGCCGTGACGACTTCTAGTCTTCAGGGACTTCTCATCACGCCCGTGATGGATATCACGGCTGGGCCGTGATGCTTTCTGACTTTCATGGTAGCTCATCACAGCCGTGACCTGTGTCACGGCCTGGGCGTGATGGCTTCTGCTTCAAGAGTCCTTCCCTTTTTGCTCTTCTTATTAACCTGAAAATATGAAATAGCAGTAAATGCTTTATTGGACTCAAAATTAACTAAAATATCCTAAAACTACTTAAGAGACATAAAATGTTGCTTGAGGACAATTAGATCCAATTTGGGTGAAAATGAGATATAATTAGCACAAAACTATGGATTTTCTAGTTATAAAACTAGATGAGCCAGAGGCTCATCAGTGCTCAACTTAAAACTTGCAACACGCTCCAGACTTTAAGCACGGGCGTGCCGGCTAATGAGCACGGGCATGCTCATGTACCAGAAATGGACTTTTGAGCCAAAAATCCCACTAAGCCCTTGGCCAACAACTCTAACTTGACAAAACAAACTTAAACAATCAAACAAGCTTTATAAAAGCACTTAACGAAAAGCAGGGTGTCACAATTCGACCCCCCTTATAAAAATTTCGTCCTCGAAATATCTATGTACCTCAAGCGAAAAGGTGTGGGTACCCTTCCATCATCTTGCTCTCCAGCTCCCAGGTATCACTTTCCTCAATAGCCCCACTCCAAACTACTTTGACCAAAAGAATCTTTTTGCCTCTTAGCTGCTTCACCCGCATATCCTCGACTCGAAGGGGTAACATGTAACGCCCTTCGTTACATTAGTAACCCAAATTAATTTCAATAAAAATCCTTCAAACATTTAATTAAAAAAACACAAGTCATAAATTTTTTCTCAAATAACTAAGTATTAAAATACCTCGTATTAAATAAAATAATAGTATTTATAAAGTATTGAAAAATATCATTAAATCCAATTATTTGAATAAAAACTAAAAGCCTCAAAACCGGGCGTCTAATTACAATCTGAGAAAAATAGTATGGAAACCAAAGAACGTCGTCCGCATAATACTCTAAACCATACTACATTACTAACCAACTAGCTAATCAAAGATAACTCTTCAGATCTCTGGATCCTCAACAGTGATGTCCTCGGGCTCTGAAAACAACACTTATAATGAGATATAAAATCACAGTGCACAACAATACATTTATAAAATGGTTCGAAAATAGTGTTGTTCTCAGCCGGTGCGGTAACCGGAAAAACTGTCCATGGTATCCGCTAATTTCCCAAAATAATATATATAAAAAATACTTTTAATAACAACAAAAATTTCATCAAGACAAATGCATATAGCATAAGGTCAACTCGTCTCAATGCATCACATTCCACATACCAAGTAAATTCTAAATTAATCCAAGTGGCTCGAAGGCCTCATAACTAATCCGGTCTCTTGCCGGCATGCCATAAATTTCACACATCACATGACAATGGCGTCCCATTGCCCACTCCTACTCATGAGGAATGTTTCGATGTCACCCTCCTGTCGGGGACATTTCTATTTCGATATCTCCCATGTGCACATGGCGGTATTTCTCCCTTTTCGACACCCCAACGTGTGGCGGTGTTACTTTCGATACCCCTTTTAGGCGGTATTGCTCTTTTTCGACATCCCAATTATATGGGGATGTTACTTTCGATACCCCATTACGGTGGTATTACTTTTAGATACCCCTATCATAGGTGGTATTGCGGCAAACATCATACAACATATTATAACTCAAATATGTCATGTCTCATGCATGTAACAAACTATTTTCCACGAATTAAGCAAATAAATTTCTCCCAACAACAAGAAATCACGAATATCACAATATATCATACATGAATAAGCATCTTACAACATCAATTAATCAAATTATTCCCCTTTTAACAAAAACCCCCAATTTTAGAAATTAGGTTACTGACAATATGCATCAACTCAATTAAAAACTCTTAATTTCATATGGTAATTCATTGTCAACACAAACAATCATATATACCATGGAAAGGGTTCGTAAAAAGTATTGTTACTCACCTCTCGAAGACCTCCAAATAGCTCTAAGCGTTTCCTACTGCGAATCCTAACGTTTGCCAAGAGTTATCATCATCTTCCTCTTCCTAGACTCCCTCTTCCACAACTATCTCTTCTTAATCCTTGAATTTCTTCTCTTCTTAGCCGTTTCTGAGTTTATAGGTGTAATTAGGGTTCAAAAACGCACCCTAAGAATGTTAAGATTCTATTTATAGAGCCTCCAATAGCCCAAAACGTGTAAAAACGCGCTAAGCCCACTTACTCTGCATATGGTGCTGTATTTCGCACATATCTTGAGTTATAGACATTCAAAAATTATACATTTTATATCGTTGGAAAGATTAAATAATTGTCTACAACTGTTATGAAGACCACAAAATCTGAAACTGACGTTTAGATAGTCAAAATGTGGATAGAATTTAAATAAAACGGTTCTGACGTTGGAACGTGAATAGTGTGTACGAATTTGGTCATAACTTGAGCTACAAGAATCCAATTTGGACAAATTTGGTGTCTATGGAAAGATAAGAGACAGGGATATATTTATTATGCAGATATCAAATTAAAACAAGTTCTCTTTGGTTACGAAATATCCGTCTGAAGTTAGGTATCTAGTCATATTATGCGAAATTGGGCTTAAAACACTCAAACTATCTATTTATAATGGGTAGCACAACATGGGCCTTGATATGCTTATTTTTCCTATCATTATTGCCGCAATAATTTAGTCCAGGGTAGGTTCTTATCCTTATTTTTATTTTAATTTTTTTTTAAAATCAATTTTACATTATTGTGGAACCCACTGGATTTTTATTATAAAGAAAACAATTATAATAAACTCTTATAGTATCCTTTTTTTTATTAAAATAATTATATTTGAATTTTTAGGATGTTACATTTCTCCCCTCCTTAGAGAATTTCGTCCCCGAAATTCATCACATACTCACACACATATTGTAACATATGCTGAAAACCAAACATAAGGTTACCTTACCTTAAACAACAAGATCTGGGTATTGACATACGATGTCCTCTTCCATCTTTCAAGTAGTTTCCTTCGGAGTTAATCATTTCCCATAACACTTTCACAAATGGAATTGTCTTGTTCATTAGAGTCTTTGTGCCCTTGTCCAAGATTTGACTAGGCCTAGGCTTATAGATCAAATTATCCTCCAATTGTAAATACTCAGGAGCTATCACATAAGACTCATCAGGTACATATCTTCTAAGTTGCGACACATGGAAAACATCATGAAGATGTGCTAATTGTGGCAGAAGAGCCAATTGGTAAGCAACGGGCATGACTCTTTTGAGAATTAGGAAAGGTCCCATGAAACAAAGAGTCAGTTTTCTGAATGACGTTGACCTTCCCATCCAAAACTTAAGAGTGCCTCTCAAGATTACATGTTCCTCTTCCCAAAATTCTAAATGCTTTCTTTTCTTGTCGACATAACACTTTTTATCTATTCTGCGCAATGCGCATATTTCCCTCAATTATTAATCCTAATTACGATCTCTTTGATTAAATCTGATCTAAACAATATGTTCTCACCTACTTCGTACTATCATAAAAGGGGATCTACATTCCTAATCACATCATTAATATATATATATATATATATATATATATATATATATATATATATATATATATATATATATATGTAGTATAGCCATACTAGATAATAAATGTACAATTCATGGCCCCTTAACTTTAAAATAAAATTATTTTTTTAAAGAAAAAATTTAATTTTAAAATGAAGTCAATAATAACATTTATATAATAAAATCATGCACTTAAGCATTTGTTTCTATCCATCCGCCTATAATTAGAACACCTTCACTTGTATTTCATCTTTATAAGCATTCTCACAAATTAAATTTAACAAACAATCCATAAAAGAAATTGATGTAATATTTTATATCATCCATACGTATATATAATATCTCTTACGAACTCTATACCAAATTTCTTATATTCTACACAGAACTGAGGAATTTTATAAATTTTATAAATAAAGAAATGTGAAGCAGTAGCATGTTCACATACTAATTTTTAGCTATCCCAAAATGATAATTTCAAAAGAGGAAGAAATAGTTTCACTTTATGTTGATAAGAAGATCTTACTAAAAAATATATATATGTAATAACAAAATGGAGAATATTGTTTAACAAAATTACAATTAAACTGTGCAGACATTATACAAAAACAACTGTAAAAATTAACACCACAATAGTATAAGAAACCAATTCAATCTCGATATTTGAGTAGGCACATACAAATAAGAAATAACTTTTTTTCACTTTTTGTTAAGAAATATAAGTTTGTTAGGATTAGACATGCCATTAATCATATGGAAAACAAATCATAGGGGAATATCAATCGCGATTAATACTTTGTCACTCAAGAAGAAATTTGAAATTTTAAGGAAAGTGATCCTCTAAAAATTATATAACAAAATTACAACATTATAATAAAATTTGAACATATATATAAAATTCTTTAATACCACTTCCATTTTTATTCCTGTCCACTAATACTTCTTTAAATCTTGATGCTTCTTAGTTATTCCTAGGCATATGATTAACGTTCTTTTATGTGTCTCTTCTAACATTTTTTTGCCCTCTAGGGCTCCCCTCCTTAGGGACAATGATCCTATTCTTAAACAACACTACACCATTATTATATAACACATAATTCTCTTGATCCAAAAGATATTTCAAATCCTTGTTTAAAAACCACACTCGCTTAATCTATTTCCTGAGGTCACTACAAATTTTCAACCTATTCAATTTCAAGTTTAAAGCCTTAAAAAGATATCCAAATTCATGTCTCTAGCCTCTTCTATTAGGTTCATCTCTTGCAACTTCAAGTTAGGCTTGTGCGGAAATTTCCTACTCCGAGTATCGACCACTACATTAGCCTTTCACGGACTATACTTCAACTCAAAATTATAGTTCCTAAGAAAATTCATCCACCTTCTTTGCCTTATATTAACTCTTCGTCTATGTCTCTGTCTCTATCTCTTAACAACTGTTTAAGGCTCTACTGATCATTAAAAACTTCTAGTTGTATCCCATACAAGAGATTTTCCTTTCCTAATCAGCTTGGTGAGAGGTAAGGCTAGTCTAGAGAACTCGTTTATAACTTCCTATAATACTTCTCCTATTCTAGGAAACTTCTCACACTTGTCATTGTCTTAGGCTTCTTTCACCCTATCCTTGCATCTACTTTACTAGAATCAACCACTACTCTACTCCATTGATCTAAGCTCATCTATCCTAGGTAAAAGATACCTATCCATAATAGTTACTTTGTTCAATTGCATATTGCCCACATATAACCTCATACTCCCATCATCTTTTCCCACTAAAAGCACTCAAAACTTAATACAAAATCAAACATATTTTTTAAATTTATAAAGTGAACCATAATGTAATTTAAATATTAAATATATATAATTCGATTCAAACTAACAAAAAATAGAATTCATGCCACAATTATATCCATGAGTCAGAGGAAGTTAGAAATATAATTACAATTCAATAAATTGGCCTCGACGCGATGGAGATGAACTTCACGCATAGGATGAATTAAAAAAAATTTAATAGGACATTTCAATTAGATATGGAAATGGGTTTTGACAGTGTTGGCATAAGTATAGATGATGAGAATAGTGTAAACGAGAAAAGACCAGCATGAATGCACATACAAAACTACCATTAGTAGTAATTCCTTATAGATTCAAGGAAAATAAATTTATTAAAATCAATTCATCATCAACATTCAAAAATATGATATAAGAATCAAGTACTCTAAATTCCATTTTTTTTATTTTTATAATAGACTGATCTACATGTAAAAATCCAAAATTAAACGTACCAAGGAAGGGTAAGAAAATTTTATTTTTACTCTCACACTCTAGGTATTACTGCCACATCACTATAAATCTCTACCTTACCAAAAAAAAAGAGTATGTATCGATCCTTGAGCTCTCTCAACTAAGCATTTATTACAGGAAACAACAAATGCAATATGGGTCGACAACAAAGGATCAATCGACGTTGGTTGTGAAGAAGCAAAAAAGAAGAAGTTCTATCAGAGTGCTTTATGACAACAAGTCTCGACGACAATCAGTCTTTACCAATAATAGCATCAAACCCAGACATAGATGACAAATAAGATCGATGGCATAAGGAACATCCTGATGCATAGGAAGACGATTTAAACAAGCACTAGAAGCAATAAGATTATCCCCATAGAAGTAGAAACCCATGACTCAAAGGACAAACGAAAGATAGGCAACTCAAATTTCACACTTGAAGGATATATCAAAGAAAGTGCTGCTCCTGAATCAAACAATATAGTAACTTCTTCCCCTCTACGAGTTAAAGAAATCAAGTCTCCTTCGGATTCTAAGCTGCCTCGGAATAATAGCGGATCATTCTTCTTGAATTCGAAAAGTCCCACGTGCTAAGGGTCCTAGGTAGCCACCACTCCATCAGTGATTGGCCTTCATTCCCCTACAGTTGACGGAGAGTCTCCGTCTGCCCTTGCGTAGCTCTGATCATACAAATCAAAGCTGCTGCAAGTGCAATGTTCGTCCCTCGCCTATTAGTCCTATAAATCTGCTCACTACCTATGAAATACTGGGTTGATCAGGTCCAATATCCCAAAGAATAGCATGCAGCATTTATAACTCTAACAAGCATCCTATGCGCTCAAGTTTTGTTTTATAAAAGTCCCAATGCCACAGTCCGATTTAGAATCGACCTGCTCTGATACCAAAGATGTAACGCCCTTCGTTACATTAGTAACCCAAATTAATTTCAATAAAAATCCTTCAAACATTTAATTAAAAAAAACACAAGTCATAAATTTTTTCTCAAATAACTAAGTATTAAAATACCTCGTATTGAATAAAATAATAGTATTTACAAAGTATAGAAAATATCATTAAATCCAATCATTTGAATAAAAACTAAAAGCCTCAAAACCGGGCGTCTAATTACAATCTGAGAAAAATAGTATGTAAACCAAAGAACGTCGTCCGCATAATACTCTAAACCATACTACATTACTAACCAACTAGCTAATCAAAGATAACTCTTCAGATCTCTGGATCCTCAACAGCGATGTCCTCGGGCTCTGAAAACAACACTTATAATGAGATATAAAATCCCAGTGCACAACAATACATTTATAAAATGTTTCGAAAATAGTGTTGTTCTCAGCCGGTGCGGTAACCGGAAAAACTGTCCATGGTATCCGCTAATTTCCCAAAATAATATATAAAAAAATACTTTTAATAACAACAAAAATTTCATCAAGTCAAATGCATATAGCATAAGGTCAACTCGTCTCAATGCATCACATTCCACATACCAAGTAAATTCTAAATTAATCCAAGTGGCTCGAAGGCCTCATAACTAAACTGGTCTCTTGCCGGCATGCCATAAATCTCACACATCACATGACAATGGCGTCCCATTGCCCACCCCTACTCATGAGGAATGTTTCGATGTCACCCTCCTGTCGGGGACATTTCTATTTCGATACCTCCCATGTGCACATGGCGGTATTTCGCCTTTTTCGACACGCCAACGTGGCGGTGTTACTTTCGATACCCCTTTTTAGGCGGTATAGCTCTTTTTCGACATCCCAATTATATGGGGATGTTACTTTCGATACCCCATTACGGTGGTATTACTTTTCGATACCCCTATCATAGGTGGTATTGCGGCAAACATCATACAACATATTATAACTCAAATATGTCATGTCTCATGCATGTAACAAACTATTTTCCACGAATTAAGCAAATAAATTTCTCTCAACAACAAGCAATCACAAATATCACAATATATCATACATGAATAAGCATCTTACAACATCAATTAATCAACTTATTCCCCTTTTAACAAAAACCCCCAATTTTAGAAATTAGGTTACTGACAATATGCATCAAATCAATTAAAAACTCCAATTTCATATGGTAATTCATTGTCAACACAAACAATCATATACCATGGAAATGGTTCGTAAAAAGTATTGTTACTCACCTCTTGAAGACCTCCAAATAGCTCTAAGTGTTTCCTACTACGAATCCTAACGTTTGTCAAGAGTTATCATCATCTTCCTCTTCCTAGACTCCCTCTTCCACAACTATCTCTTCTTAATCGTTGAATTTCTTCTCTTCTTAGCCGTTTCTGAGTTTCTAGGTGTAATTAGGGTTCAAAACGTGTAAAAACGCGCTAAGCCCGCATACTCTGCATATGGTGCTGTATTTCGCACATATCTTGAGTTATAGACATTCAAAAATTATAAATTTTATATCGTTGGAAAGATAAAATAATTGTCTACAACTGTTATGAAGACCACAAAATCTAAAACTGACGGTTAGATAGTCAAAACGTGGATGGAATTTTAAAAAAACGGTTCTGGCGCTGGAACATGAATAGTTTATACGAATTTGGTCATAACTTGAGCTACAAGAATCCAATTTGGACAAATTTGGTGTCTATGGAAAGCTAAGAGACAGGGCTATATTTATTATGTAGATATCGAATTTAAACAAGTTCTCTTTGGATACAAAATATCCGTCTGAAGTTAGGTATCTAGTCATATTATGCGAAATTGGGCTTAAAACACTCAAACTATCTATTTATAATGGGTAGCACAGCATGGGCCTAGATATACTTATTTTTCCTATCATTATTGCCGCAATAATTTATTCCAGGGTAGGTTCTTATCCTTATTTTTATTTTATTTTTTAAAAATCAATTTTACATTATTGTGGAACCCGCTGGATTTTTATTATAAAGAAAACAATTATAATAAACTCTTATACTACCCTTTTTTTTATTAAAATAATTATATTTGATTTTTTAGGATGTTACATAAAACCTCAAATGTCAAGTTCTCTTTCAATTGTATCGTGTCGTGTACTATCACATGACTAGGGTCATGAATATACTTTGAGTTGAGACACATGAAAAACATTATGAAGGTTGGACAAAAACGGTGGTAAGGTTATCTGGTAGGCTACTTCGCTAACTCTTTTAAGGATTTGGTAAGGACCAATGAACCTCGGAGTAAGTTTTCTCGCCTTCATCACTCTTCCAACCCCAGTCATTGGAGTAGCTCTCAAGAACACATGATCGCCTTCCTGGAATTCGAGCACCTTCCTCCTTTTGTCATGATAGCTCTTTTGCCTACTCTGTGCCACCCTCTTCTTTTCCTGAACCATCCTGATCTTTTCTGTTGTTTCCTGGACTATTTCTGGCCCTAGCACTATACTATCACTGGCTTCATTCCAACACAAGGGTGTCCTACATATCCTCTGATAAAGAGCCTCATAAGGTGCCATCCTGGAAGCTGTTGTTATAGGTGAACTTTATCAGGGGCAAAAACTTGTCCCAACTACCAGACTGCTCTTGTACACAAGCTCTCAACAAGTCCTCTAAGGACTGGATGGTCCTCTTAGACTGCCCATCAGTCTGTGGGTGGTATGCTGAACTAAGCTTAAGCTTTGTCCCTAAAGCATGCTGCAAACTCTCCCAGAACCTGGAGGTAAACCTCGTGTCTCTATCTGATACTATGCTAGAGGGTACACCATGAAGTCTAACTATCTCCTTGATGTACAGCTTAGCCAACTTCTCTAAAGGATATTCCATGTTCATAGGAATGAAATGGGCAGACTTAGTCAATCTAACCACAACAACCCATATAACCTCAAAACCAGCTGGAGTCCTAGGGAATCCAGACACAAAATCCAAGGAGATGCTATCCCATTTCCATTCTGGGATACTCAAAGGTTGCAACTTACCTGGTGGCTTCTGGTGCTCTATCTCAGCCTTCTGATAAACTAAGCATGCATACACGAACTCAACCACATCCTTTTTCATCCTAGGCCACCAAAACATCATCTTAAGGTCCTGATACATCCTGGTGGCACCTAGGTGCACACTTAGTCCACTCCTATGTCCTTCCTCAAGGAACAACTTCCTAAGCTTAGGGACATCCGGTATGCACACTCATCTTTAAACCTCATGACCCCATCACTTCCATCCTTGAAACTAAGGTCTCTACCCTGAGCAAGCAACTCTCACTGGTCTAAAAGAAACTTGTCTAACTTCTGACCCTCTCTAATATGATCCATCAAGATGTTGGTAACCTTCAAGGTTCCAAGCCTAATACTCTTAGGGGTAAACTCACAAGCTAGACTAAGGTCTCTAAACTCTTCTATCAGATCCATCTCCCTAACCATCAAAGCAGAGACGTGCAAGGTTTTCCTACTTAGGGCATCGGCCACCACATTGGCCTTCCCTGGGTGATAGGTCAGCTCGAAGTCACAATCCTTTAAGAACTCCATCCACCTACGCTGTCTCATATTCAGCTCCTTTTGATCAAAGAGATACCTCAAACTCTTATGATCACTATAAACCTCAAACCTCACTCCATAAAGGTAATGCCTCCAGATCTTTAAGGCAAATACCACAACTCCTAGCTCTTGGTCGTGGGTAGGGTAGTTCTTCTCATGGGTTTTCAACTGCCTAGAAGCATAAAACTACCTTACCATTCTGCATCAACACACTGCCTAACCTTTGCTTAGAACCATCGCAGTAAACTACGAAGGGTTCACTAGGATCTGGCAAAATTAACACTGGTGCTGATGTCATCCTATCCTTAAGAGTTTGGAAACTCTCTTCATACTTAAAGTCCCACACAAACAATTGTCCCTTCTTGGTGAGACGGGTTAAGGGTAAAACTATCATAGAGAAACCTTATATGAACCACCTATAATACCCGGCTAACCCTAAGAAACTCCTAATCTCGGTTACAGACTTTGATGCTTCCTACTGGAGCACCGTCTCAACTTTAGTTGGGTCCACTGCTATGCCACCCTTAGAGATGACATGTCCTAAGAAGCTCACTTCCTCTAACCAGAACTCACACTTAGACAACTTAGAGTACAACTGCTTTTCCTTAAGGGTCTGCAAGACAACCCTCAAGT
>JAUPTC010001383.1:0-25000 GCA_030762895.1 Sophora flavescens
CCATGTGTTTGCTTGTTCAGAAACGGTAAATATTAAAATATGTTTTTTTAACATGGATAACTAAAGATAAAGATAAATAGATAAATACATTTCCTCGTATTCAAACACTTGACACAAGGACAATAGAACACTCCGTTACTATTAGGCATTACATAAAAAATGAGGTTCATATCCCTCGCTTTAGTGAACTTTTGGCATATATTCTCGGACTATCAACCGATTTTTGAAATTTTTTAACAATAGATTAGTCTCTTGAGCAACCATCTGTAAAGTGTAGAAAATAACTTATCAGAGTCCAGGGACCATTTCAACTACATGGTTTTCCTACTGGTTTTATGAACCTTAACAAATCAAAATTCCCTATCACATTATCAAACTCCATCAAATACCAGTTATCAACAAAATACCCTCCATACATATAATAGAGATAAACACAATAACAAAACTTATACCACATCACTATTTCAACATTGCTTTTTACAAACTATTTATCAGAAAGAAGAAACTGAGATAAATAATCTGACATATTTTCACACAGTTCACAAAGTTAGGGCATTACCAGAGAATACGGTCGTTTCTGTTAGGGCTCAGTGGTGAAGGAGAGTTGATTCTGTTAGGGCTCAGTGGTGAAGGGCTCGGTTGCTGTCACGATGCTTGACAAGGGTTAGGGTAGAAGAGAGGCAGAGAGTAGTGAAAGTGTAGGGTGAAGAAGGAAGGCGCGGGGGTTTATGTGTAACGTATACTTTCTAATTTGATTCCACTTTTAACGTCAGTTGTTTAAACAACTGACGTAAAAGGCGAACCGTACTTTGACATAAAAAGTCATTTAAATGAACCTGATAATTACAGAACAGCCATCGTCTCCTTTTTAATGTCTAAGTTTTACTTAACAGACGTTAACCTTACCTGTTTATTACCTATTTTGCACTAGTGTACTTAGGACAATTATGTAATCTAGAATAGACGAGTTAGTCCTTTAACATAACTTTGCCATACAAATTTTACCATTTTTTTAACATCAAAACTTAAGAGATTATTTAACCAAAACCACTTTGGTTCCAACAAATTTGAGACCAATGGCTCTAATATATGATTTGTTTCTATTTTCTAGCCAAGTTTTGTCATGGTTTAAATTGTAAAATCCTTCATCTGGTATGATTTTTAGTACAGGAATACCGAGCTAATTTTCTTTTCCTGCATGACTTACTATGATTAAAGGAAGGATCATTTCCTGCACACCATTTCGAGGGAAAAAAAAGGAAGGATCAATACTCTGATTAAATTGTTCATCAAAAAAATTCTCTGATTAAATTTAAATAAAAAACACCACTCATATAAAAAGTTAGAACATGAACAAACAATATTGATAATGATTGGTCATTGATAATAAAGTTCATAATTTCATTTACAACTTTGATTTATCTGCGCTTAAAGAGCGTAATATTTGAAAATAGACATTAAATTTTTATTGTGATTTTTTTTTCAAAGAAAAATTATAAATTAATCTTAATCATTTCTTCTCTTACTACCTTAGTGTCATTATTTCATATTTTGGTTTAATTATTATTATTATTATCATTAATTCTTTCATTTAGACTATCATTATTTGCATTTAAAAACGAATCCCAAATTAATAATTAACATTGATTACTTGATTTATTTTGAGTTTATTCCCATATTATTATTTTATATTATTCTTGTTTTTTCTTTATATATAATCTTTGTTTATACCGCTAGTATATTCTTTGATTATACCCGCTAATAATTCTTCACACATTCAAATATTTAAATAAATGGTTGTATAGTTTAAAATTTGATTTCATATAATTCGAGTTATTTTGAATAAACAGAAAAATTATTGTGTTTTATTTTTTAATATAATTTCAATTATTAAATAGTGAGTTATTTTCATTATAGATTAGAATTATTATTATTTTTTATTTTTAGTAATCTAGTCATACCATTATTGATGCCTCTTAATTAAAAATCATGAAAATCAAAGAGTAAAACAAAAATTATAGAATTTTAAAAAGAAAATTATAAACTTACCCTCTAAAACCCAAATACCTTCTCAAGTTTAGAAATTCCATGAAGTTATCAATGGGATCTTCCATGGAAAAAAACATGGTTAAAGGTCCACTTAATAGCTTTTCTAGTCCACCATATTAGAAGCTACTTGGAGATTCAAAACCTTTTGATGAAGCTAAGATTTCAATGCTTAAGGATTTATTTGATGCAGATTTTTTTAAAAATTTATATGATTTATTTCTCCTATTTTTCTGGCATAAGTTAAACGTTTTAGAAAATATACTTCCCTATCATATGAAATTTTTTCTTTTTTCTTAAAAATATATTTGTTTTATTTCTTCTCTTTTTCCCCTGTAAGCTAACCATTTGTAGAAAATATACTTCCCTATCATATGAAATTTTTTATTCTCTATTGATCTTCTGTTAGATTTGTTTCTCCTCTTTTCCCGTGCAAGTTAACCATTTTTAAAAAATATAGTTATCTAACATGAAAATATATCTTCTTCCTAAAAATATCTTGATTTATTTATCCTCTTTTCCTCATGGAAGCTTATATCCTTTTTAGATAATATATTTATCCATCATACTATTTTGCGTACATTTGGTACTTCTTTCAATACCTTGGTATTCTACTTCCCTCCACTTTACTCTATCTTGAAAATCCATTTGATTTATTTGTACTCTTTTTCCCGTGTAGGTTAAGATTTTTTAGAAAATATATTCATCAGTCATATTATTTTTTCCTTCTCTCTTGAAAATATATTTGATTTATATCTCACCTTTGTCCGATGTAAGTTAATTATTTTTAGAAAACATATTTATCTATCATATATGAAAAAAATATTTTTGGAAAATATTTTGATCTCATTATAAATATGATTAAATAATAAATTATGGATGTTTGGCAAAAGAACATGGTCTCATAATTTAAAAAGGGTAACACTGAACTCCAATTAAAGAAAATGTATACTGCGACACCCCATTCCGAAGGTATCACATTTACGTAACATGTTGCAAAAATCAAACTTAATAAAGATACTAATTCGCTGGTTTCCTTCGGAAAACAAACTTCATTTTCTAATTCCTTAAACTTCTAAAAAATGTGATAAAATTTTTTCCTTTTTCTTTTTACTGTACACACACCCAAACACCAATAAAATAATGTACATTACTATATATATTACATATGCATCAAAGTTTTACAAAAGACCTTTTTCTTACCAGGTCACCATCTACTGTCACACATATTTTACATCAACTGAAATATCATAACTATGTCATAGTGGGAGTCTGAAAAACACTACTCAAAAGAGGGCTCTTAGGAACCACTAAGTCAGACTAACCTAAAATCCCACTCTACCCAAAAAAGACTACATCTTAAGCTGGTCACCACTACAGAAATCCATTGGAGAGTCCAGTATAAACTCCCCCACCTCCAGGAGCTGTATCTGGAGAGGATACAACAGCCCCCTCTCCAACAACTGGAAACACTCCATCATCTAAAGGAACATAGTCTGGATCAGCCATCGGATCCTCCTCAGGGTCCTCCTCCATCTCCACCTGTACATCCTCTAGAATCAAGACTATAGGTGCAGGAGGTGACTCCGGTGCTACCTGCTGTAACGGATGAACTAAAGGAGGTGGTTGATGCTCCAGGTTTCCGTGTTGTACCAGATATCGTAGGATCATCCAAATGGGTGGTAGTGAAACTTCAATCGTCTCCCTACTATGAATCAACTGTTGTGGTCCGTCTGCTACAGTACCTCGGAGTGTCCTCATTGGACCCGTGTAAGTAGCACTCCGAGCCCCTGGGTTAATCACCCAGGCATTCCCTTGGTCAGTATTGTCGAACATCAGGGCTCGAACCCCTGAGTAGTTCAGATCCGCTACGCCCGGATCCATCTGAATGCAGATATATACATAGATTCCACATAGTAGAGGAAACAACAAACAAATATACAAGGGTGAGTTACCAATATATGAGTCTTGATAAGACAACCCCATGCACGACACACAAATAGCATATACCATATATTCACAGCATACAAAAATTATTCAAAACAGTAGAATAATTTAATTCAAAGGGTTTCATAACCGACAGTCATCGTCATTTTATAAAAATGCATGACACTCCAATATTCAGGCTCTATTTTAATACCTAATCTCCGGAGATCCCACAACTTTCTATTTCGTTTTGAGCTAATCAAGCTCTGCACATGGCCCATTGTAAAAACAAAATAAAACAATGTCCAAGAGAACACATAACACACTGGTCACACACAGTACACCAAGGTTATTGTTCAAAAATGTAACTCATTGGCTCACACAGAATCCCAATGGTCACTGCGAACAATGGAGTTTATTGTCCATAACCTATTGCATCACTCCGAATCACAATAGTTATCGCATAAAATTTGACACACAGTCCAGTAAAGATACATTGGCTCACACATAATCCCAATGATCAAATGGAAACATAGTCCATAACAGATACATTGATCCATTCAGGACTCAATGATCATAACACATGACACGTCTGCCAGCTATGCATGAGAAAAACTTTTATTCTCGTTTGGTTTTCTTTGTCGTAATAATCTTTCCTTGTCAAAGCACAAAGCTAACGACCATGCTTAATTTCTTATTAAGACTTTCCACTTAAACAAACATAGGACACACAGTTCAAATGTTTTAAAACTTAACACAGGACATATAGTCCGAGTGCTCAATCGCAAAGCCCTAAACCGATGCACCAGTCTTAGGCTCGCGGATATGGAACTCATATTTTCCACATCAACTTAGGACACACAGTCCACAAAATCATTGCAGGACGCTCAGTCCACTGACACAGATCCCTGATCTACGTGTCCACAGAACACTAGAACCCTGACGTCTCGGTTCCTAGGTTCATTTATCCTCTTGTAAAACATTTCACTCAGTGAAAAACAAATACAAAACAAAAGCTCCGAAAACTTATCTAAGTTTAACGAAATAATTTCACTGAATAAAATTCTCTTACATAAATCCTTTTTCTGTTAAAACGTTGATAAAACCTGAAAATCATTGATAAATTCTTTTATTTTCCGATTATTTCATTTCTGAAAATAATTCGCAATAAAACTCAACTTTTAAAAAGTATTCAATAAATAAATTCATAATAATAAAATAACTATGTATTTAATCTTTTCCAAAAATTTTAATAAAATTCTTATATAACTTAAATAACTTTTCTATCAGAAGTAATTGTTCTGGCTGCTATATACTGTTATTTTCGGAACTTAATCACTTTAAATAATATTTTATAATAAAATTGAATTTATTTTGGAAAAATTGGAGCCTGTGAAAAATTCCACAGTTTCGCCCTTAGTGTCACCTATTGACACATTAACCACAAAATATTATTAAAATAATAATTTTTTCCACTTTTTCTCAAAATTACCCAAATTAATCACTCTGATTAATTATCCAAGTTTATTAAGATTTTATCCTCAAATAAATTTTTAAACACTGACCAATGTCAGGTTTCTCAGTCCAACACTCAACAGCAGATAAATTTCAATCACAGAATAGCATAACATATATCAATTCATGACATGCATCATAATTATAATATAACCAAATAATTATAATAATGTAAATCCACATATCACATAACCTCAATTACTTAGGTAAGTATCTAATCAATCCAAAAATTAACAGTAAACAATATAATATCATAAAATATTTATACAAAAAATTAACAAATGACTCCAACAATAGGCATGTGATTATCTTAAACTCCTCAGGCAAACTCCCCTTACCTTTTGAAGATTCGAACTAGCAGATTCAAGAAATCTCCCTATCCCAATCCGATTCTCCTCCGTCAGTTTAAGTCAAACTAACTTGAACGATTCCTTCAAACGAATTGCAACCAAAATAAATCAAATCAAACAACAACATACTTAGATCATGAAAGTTAGGTTTCGGCCTCAACAAATTTTTTCAGGTTAGGAAAGTTGAAAATTTGTTAACTTAGGGATTTATGATCCATAAGTAACTTAAACATGATTAAGTACTTTAACCAAGATCATGAACTAAGAACATGGAATAAAACACATCTAGTTCCAAGAACTAGGGTTTTCGGTTTTTCTCAAAATCATAGGCTATAGGTTTTAAAATTTTCTCAACTCTTGGATTTAATCAACATATAGAACCTAGAGTTGGATTCAAGTGTTACAAGACAACATTTGAATCAAAAATCCATCCAATATTCATAGCTAGGGTTTCGGCCTTTATGAAACAAACATGTTTGGGTTTGATTTTTGATCTTCTACTTACTTACATACAACATTCTCTCTATTGTGGATGACTTTAGTAGGAATGTATGGATATATCTCATGAAACACAAGTCAGAGGTAGAATACATTTTGCCTATGTTCATTAACATGGTTGAAACACAATTTAGAAGAAAAGTTAAGAGAGTAAGGAGTGATAGTGGCTTAGAGTTTGTTTCTAATCACATAAAGAGATTCTATGGGGATAAGGGTATAGTTATATATGGAGTTGTCTTGAAATTATACACCCCAACAAAATGGGGTGGTTGAGGGAAAACATAGACATATCTTAGAAATGGCAAGAGCTTTGAGATTTCACTCGAGATTACCAATAAGTTTTTGGGGAGAGTCTGTCCAAACTGTTGTCCATATAATAAATTGACTCCCATCTAGAGTAATAGACAACAAAAACCTTATGAAATTCATTTTGGTAAGAAACCAAACTATGAATACCTAAAAGTCTTTGGTTGCTTAGTGTATGCTTTAAAGACTAGGAGAGAAGGGAAGTTTGATGAGAGGGGGAGAGCTTGTATCTTTGTGGGTTACCCTACAGGACAAAAGGGATACAAATTTTATGATCTAGAAACAAAGGAAACATATGTGTCCAATGATGTAGTCTTTGTTGAAGAAGAGTTTCCTTTTAAGAGTAACCAACCTAAGGAAACTTTATTTGACAAACCTATCACTCAAGTTTGGGAGGAAGATGTTCAGGGTAATTCTCAAAATATAACAGACAATGATTCTCAAAATGAAACTGTTGCTCCACAAGTAGTGGAAATACAGGATTATGCATTGGAAAATACAGGTGATGCAGAACATGCTGAACATGTTGGTACTGAAAATAGGCAAGGAGGTCGACCAAGGTAGCTGCCACAACATCTGCAGGAGTATGAGGTCCAATTGCCTCCTACACTGTCCCATACACCAGCAAGAAACACTGTTCTGTATCCTTTATCAAATTACATTTCTTATGACAAATTTTCTGATTCAGATGTAGCTTACATTGCGGCCATCTCATCACAAGATGAGCCAAGAAAGTTTCTGCAGGCTATAAAACATGCACACTGGAGAGAAGCAATGTGGAGGGAAATCACAACATTAGAGCAGAATGAGACATGGTCCTTAGAAGATCTACCTCCGTGCTTACTGTCCATTGCTGCAGCCAAAGGATGGATTGTCCGCCAACTCAATGTGAACAATGCAATCTTGCATGGAGACTTGATAGAAGATATATACATGCACATCCCTTAAGGATTTGCCAAGAAAGGAGAGAAAATAGTATGCAAGTAGAAGAAATCTCTTTATGGTCTTCGACAAGCCTCTCAAAATTGGTATAAAAAATTCACTAAAGCATTGGTCAAAGTTGGATTTCAGAAATCAAGGGCTGATCATTCATTGTTTCTATACAAAACAGAAAATGTTTTCCTAGCTGCACTCATCTATGTGGATGATGTTCTACTAGTTGGCAATAGTACAAACTCTATGCAATGGGTGAAGAGCTACCTTGACAAAGAATTTAGCATCAAGGACTTAGGTCCATTGAAGTATTTTCTTGGCATAGAAGTGGCAAGGTCTTCTCAAGGGATTGTGCTTAGTCAAAGGAAGTACACATTGGACATTCTAAAGGAAACCAAGATGCAAGCTTGTAGACCATGCAAATTCCCCATGGAATAGAACTGTGATCTGAAGGTTATTGACACTGATCCGGATGTCAATGCCACGCGATACAGAAGAATTTTAGGGCACCTCTTATACTTGACTGTCACTAGACCGAACATCATTTATGCAGTAAGCACACTCTGCCAGTTCATGAATGCACCCAAACAGAAACACATGGATGCAATGGATAGAGTCCTGCGGTATCTGAAGACAACACTAGGGAAGGGTATCATTCTCCACAGCAACAATGACCTGAAGTTGGAAGCTTACTGTGATTCAGATTGGGGAGGATGTCATTTTACAAGAAGGTCTTGCACTGGCTATTTGGTTACTCTAGGAGGATAAACTATTTCCTGGAGAACTAAGAGGCAAACGGTTGTGGCCAAATCTTCAGCAGAGGCCGAATATAGGTCCATGGCTTCCACTGTAAGTGAACTCATATGGCTTAGATGGTTGACAAGTAAATTGGATGCTCCACAGTCAGAAGCAACCCCTATTTTCTGTGACAATCAAGCGGCTCTACATATTGCAATGAATCCAGTGTTCCGCGAATGAACAAAACATGTGGAAATGGATTGCTATTTTTGTGAGGGAACGTGTTCTGTCAAGAGAAATTCAGCCATTGAAGGTTAACACTAAGGAACAGTGGTGATATATTTACTAAGCCTTTAGGGGAAGAAAGATTTCAAATGGTACTTAGCAAGTTGGACATTATTAATCTTCATGCACCAACTTGAGGGTGAGTGAAAGAATCCATTCAATTGGATTAGTTAGTTAGTCAATTAGAACCCTTTATCTCTTTTTTGTTAGATCAGTTGGATAAGCCTTCTAGTTGTTTGTTGTAATGTCAATTAGAGATAGCTGAGTAGTTTGGCCTATATATAGATATCCTAAGGCCATCTCTTGTAATCAGATAAACACAATATACATTTAATACAATATACAGAGTTTCTTATGCTTACATTATGTTTTTACAAACCTGTAGCTGTTATCTCATCAAAAATGAAAAAATGGAGATATATTTGCCTGACCTGAAACCAATATTCGGGAATTATTTTATGGCTTACATTACATAAAGAAGTTTGTACTTTCAATATAAAAGTTTAAAATGTGGATTATATTTTGTTGAAATCATGTATTTTGATTTCAAAGCTGGAAGTGATCATTTCCAGTGTTTAATGCCTTGGATTCTAAAAATCTTGAGGTGATACTGTTTTGTCTTTGTTGTGATCTCTTCCACCACCTCATATTAATCATAGATTTATTACTTAACATATATCACAAAATATAGCTATTAATCAGAGCATTCAAAACAGGAAACATCATATCGTGTAAACAAACTCACCATTCATGCCAACCTATTGCTAAAGTTCAAAGATTTCAAGACCCTAGAAATTTAACTACGCCACTGATAAGGATGTTAGTAGGGCAGGCCACCTAATTAGAGCATTTTAATATTTCTTTTTGTCACTCTATTTGGATTTCAATATCAGGATTTGACTGATTCAATATTTTTTTTTTTTTTTTGTCTTAAGTAAATTTTTTTTTGACTATCCCAAGTAAGGAAACAATTGCAATGAATTCGGAGGTTCATAAGATGTTATTCGTACCATGCATGTTATTTTTTTAATCATTGCTACCAAATATCCTTTTATTTGATGATAAGGATTTTTAATCAGGATTTGATGATAATGATTTAATTGAACATTTAATGATTTAATTTATCTATTTAACATTAATTTGGACATAATTCAATTTATCGGACTTTTTAAGGATTTAATTTGATAAAACAATTCTAAATTCAACATTTAATTAAAAAAGGAATCAAAATTGAATATGACATCTTCCATTTATTGAAAACAACTAATAATAGAATATGAAAATGATATGCATCAATTATGCAGATTTGTTGCCACCGGTTTGATTGAAAATAAATTTGACCTAAATTCAAATGTAAATTCAAATAGGAATGACTTCAAATCTAAACTAAACATTAAAGTCATGTAGCATGGTTTTAGGCGAATTATTTATATGCAATAATTTCAAATGGAATCGCATTAACCTCGAGCAAGGTTTTTTAGGTGAAAAAAGCAACACATCAGATCACAATGAATTGCTATTCAATTTCTATTTCTCATGGACAATGCTTCATCCAGCAACGGTTTTAATGAAAATCACAATCAACTTATTCTATTTAATTTAATAAGTTTATTTTATTATATAAATAACAATTACAAGTCGCCTCCAACATATTTTTTGAAATGAAAGGAACCATACCAGATCATAATAAAGAAGCATCCACATGCAAATCAAATATTTTTTTGCAATTCACAAATTTGTTTTAATGCTCTCAATAAGCACTAATTTATTTGTTGCCATTGTTCTGATTGAAAAATAAATTTTCACTAAATTCAAATGGGAATGATTTCATGTTCAATCCAAACATTAAAGTCGTGAAGCATGGTTTTAGGCAAATTATTTATACACGATAAATTCAATGGAATTGCATTAACCTCCAATAGGTTTTTTAGCATAAAAAGCAACATATCATATCACAATGAATTGATATTCAATCTCTAATCTCATGTAACCAAGTGGTTGAATGCAAGTGGTTAATATACTGCTACTTAAGGACGAATCGTTCGGGCTCTGCCCGAGTTCGATCCTTGGGTATGCAACAACCCTTGGTCAGGCTTTACTAACCACACGACCGACTCGGAGATTATTGTCATAGCGGGTCCTAAGGATCTAAGCCGTGGGATACTTCAAGGGCTCACTCGGTCCTAATGACCAATTAAGGTGAGTGTCAAACCAAAAAAATCTCTAATCTCATGGTTTTGGTAAGAGAATATCAATCACTTTTTGCAATAAACCCATCACTTAAAACTGAGCCAACTTATTCTATTTAATTCAATAAATTTATTTCATTCTAAAAATCATTAACTTGAAAGGGGAAAGAGAAATGGTTAACTCTTACGGGTAAAGAGAAAAAAAATCAAAGTATCTTCAAGAAATAAGATTTCTTTTTTCATATGATAGATGAATATATTTTTTTAAAATGATTAAATTGCTCGAGAAAAATAGGAAAAATAAATTAAATAGTTTCTCAAGTGAGAAGAAAAAATACTGATTTTTTTTTACTGAGAAAAATACCATGATAACATCTATTAAATATAATAATTTATTTTTCACATCAAATATCCATGTCATGTACGGGTCAGCTACTCTAGTAACTAATTAAAGAGAAAAATAATGATAATTTAATTTAATATAGAGTCAAATTTGTAAAATATGTCACATTATGAAACAAAAATTTACGTAATTTAGTGAGAGAAGTGTACAGCGTGATTTGGTGTCCCAAAGTTGTTGTATTTTTAATTTTAACAATGATGATTCATATTTTGAGGTAACGAGCTTGGATCTCTTAAGCAATCCCTAACTCTTATGTATGGAGAAAAACCTTGGTTGAGAGAGGTCGGTCCTTAGCGTTCGGAGGATACCCTGAAAAAAAAATAAAAATTTGAGATAAATATATTTACTTTTATGTTAATTATTATAAAAATTAATTTGGAATGTGATGATCCTGCACATAGTATTTTAAATTGCATAGGATCGTGATCTTTAAATCTCACGTGACCTTTCCAACAATGCTTATCAGAAGGTACCAGAAAGGTTATTACCAATTTATCATAGTGTGAGAACATCCAATTTATCCGATCTTTATTTTTTATTTTACTAGAATTTGAAAAAAAGAAAAAGAAAATATAAAATATAAATGGAAATAATTCAAACATAAAAGAATGTCAATCACATTTATTCTTAATTGCCTTGATCAAATCACAGGGATTTTCAGGAGGGAGTTAAGTATCTTGTCAATCACATTTGTTTGATTTTATTCACAAAGTCACTCCATTCTTCTTTATTGAGTTTTAAAGTTCACAAATACTCTCCACCTTCTATTCGTTTCCTTCCCTTGCTGCTCCACCGAACTCAAACATCAGATAAACAGGGAGTCATCAAACGCCATACGCGCATCAGCCTATTGAACGGTTCCGCCATTCGCCGTCATTCTGTGCCGCTGCTGTTCCGCCTAGGTCCGCCGTCATCCTCCTTAACGGTTCCTCCGACCATCGCAACTTGCCGCCAGTCATCCTCTCCGCAACATACTCCTACCACTGCGCCGCCATTCCCCTTGCCGTGAACCGCCATCGCCTCACGACACAGCCGCTGCGTTCTCTTCGCTTTGTTTTGCGTTAGGAAGGTGAAGGTCCCTGACTCCAAACGTTTCTTTGTTATCATTCTTATTTGTATTCATTATTTATTTTTATTTTTTTCCTTTTTTAGTTTGATCTTCTTTGGGGGGGTTGAACATTAGTTTGTAGGCCATGTCTTTAGGCCATCTTTGTTTTAGTTTAATCAAGCCAAGAGATTTTAAAAAAAAAAAAAAAAAAAAGGAAACAATCCTAAAAAAACTTCTTTTTCAAAAAATAAAAGAAATAAAAATATTTTCATAAAAATAAAATAAACAACAAATCAACCATTTTCATATTCAATCCCTCAGAGTAATTGTTGTATGAATTTATGTGTCGTGTTCAAAGTTAGGACTTTTTAACATTTAAGATTTAGAAGTAAAATAAATTAAAATAGAAATCATTTAACAAAATCTCATTTTTAAATTTTATCTTTGTAACTAATTCTCATTGCTCTATGAAAGGTTGCTCGACTTATATGCTATGTCCAACCTCGTTTAGGATTTGTCAATATTAAAGTTTCAAAATACAAAACCAACAAAAAATTATAAAATATCAAAAAACAAACATAATTTCCCTATTAAATATTTTTTACTTTTTTCTTTTTGTAAATATTGATTCATAATCCTTTTTTTCAAATTTTCAGGGTAAAATAGGTAATTTCAAAGTTAAAATTTGTGCAATTAATTTAAGGTACAATTCATAAATGGTACTAATATTTTCGCTACTAGTAACCGACTCTCGAACTCAATCTCATTTCTTAAAAGGTTTTCAAATAAAAGATTTTTACAAAGCTTTCATATTTAAATAAACTTTGATGACGACTCCTTTGATTTTATCCCTTTTTGTGACATCCGGAAGATACAGTTGCCACAGGTGGCTTTGGATGCCTTGAATCCCTTGGCTTCATATTGACCGATACTGGCCAGTCCAACCGCACTTTTATGGCTAATTAATGGCTTTTCTTCTAAGGTTATAGCCGTTTGGGCTATTTTTTTAAGTTCACAAATAATTTATTAATTAGAAAACTTGTTTTGTGTTTATTTTAAATAAAGACTAAATTATATTCTTGGTCCCTTATATTTATGAGAAATATTAGCATCACACTCTTTTAACACACTCTTTCCAACACACTTCCTCCTACTATTGACTGAAATTCATGTGGGTCCCACTAATTTGTGTGGGTCCCACTTAAATTGTGTAAGACCCACATGCATTTCAACCAATAGGGATGAGTGTGTTGGAAAGAGTGTGGTAGAGAGTGTGTTGCTAGCACTCCTCTATATTTATTTTAAGTTTCGATTTGGTCATTCTTTTATTTTTTGTTCCGTTTTAGTCCCTTATCTTTATTTTAGATTTCAATGTGATCCTTTCCGTTTACAAGAAGAAGATATTGATATAACTTTTGTAAAATAAGGGGCCATTGCGGAAAAATAAAAATAAAAGAGGGACCATTTTGATACAAAAAAAGTTACCACATCGATTTAAATTTTGCAAAATGAGGGATCATTTCGGAACAAAAAATAAAATAGGCACCACATTTGTATAACTATAAAAAAATAAAGGACCATTTTGGAATAAAAAATAAAAAAAAGGATCAAATTGAAATCTAAAATAAAGATAAGGGACCAAAAGTATAATTTATCCTAAATAAAAGTATTTACAAACAAAAAATTATGATTATTGTATTTGATTAATTCACTTTCCTTGTTTTGGTGCCTACAGTGAAGATGTCTTTTGATTCTATTTGATTTGATTTGATTCTGTATTTATTTTGAAAATTGAGAAAAATACACTATAGTCATATTATATATTAAAATTTCAGAATAAAATCATATACCACTTTATTAGTTGCTTTGGCCTTAAAAATGAATGTTATTTTGGGTGCTTTAGTGTGATTGAAGCTGATAAACTATGGCAAGGGAAACAAGGTAGCTTTATTACTGGCCAAATATAAATTCTGCAAATTGAAGAATTGGGTGGCCTGCATAATTGGCTGTGGCTTAAGGACTATATGTTATTTTCCAGTCATGGTTTATTCTTCAAAAGGGTGTCTTTATTTTTCTAAAAAGCTATAAAAATTACATTCTTATTGTCACGGTGAATCCATTCTTGTTGTTATTGAAAGGTCATTTGCCTTTGTTACTGAACATTGATTTTGCTACATCCATTCTTCTTGTGACAGTGAATTAGTCATGGCTATTTCTCATGAAAGTGGGGCACCAAGAAAGATGGAAGTATGTTATTTTTTTTTCTTTTTCTTTTAATCCTTAACTTCTGTTTTGCTGACAATAACTCCAAACAATTTTCTATAAGCAGGGAAAGTTCCAAGCGATGTTAGTATGTTTCCTTCTCGGACTCGGGTCCCTTGTTGCATTGAACAGCCTGTGGACAATGGGAGATTACTACTACAAAGTGTTCCCTGTAAGAATCTCATGATTTTAACAATAGTGAACCAAAAATTATTTTATAAAATCTTGCAGTCTTCTTTGGCTACATTGAATTGGAAAATAAAAATAACACTCTTATCCTTCCAAGTTTCAAACTACATTATATATGCTACATTTACAGCCACTGCTTTCCCTTTCATTTTTCTCGTGTTTTTGTATACATGAAATTTTGTGTCATGTAATTATGAGGATTTAGTCTACCTAAAGTTTTCTCTACTCTGAAGAGATACCATCCTTTGCTAGTATTCACCATCAGTTATCAACCATTTGCACTTGCAATGACAATGATACTGGCTCACTATGAGTCAAGAATCAATACAAGGATGCGGAACTTAAGTGGATACACACTTTTCTTCACTTGCTCTTTGTTAGTTCTTATTGTAAGTACATCTTTTCCATTTTCTTCTTTGGTTTTGAAAGGGGTAAAACCTATCATTACTCAACCCTCGTACACCCTTACCACTTGAGCTTTGAACCCTAATTTATGTTATTAGTATGTCATTTGTTTTGCTTTGCCTATAATGTTATAGCTTCTAAGTATTTGGTGTGGCAGTTGGATTTAGCATCATCAGGTAAAGGGGGAATTGGACCTTACATTGGTTTATGTGCACTTTTTGCTTGTTTTGGAATTGCACATGCTTTTGTCCAAGGTGGCATCATTGGAGACCTATCTTTCATGTCTCCCGAGTTCATTCAGGTTGGTCTTCCTCATAATTTATTTGTTGTTTCCATTTGTATATTTTGAAAATTCTTCTATAGAGTATGTGAAACATCTACGAGGAATCATGTGCTACCATGTCATACATCTAATATCTTAAAATAAGAAATTTCATTTAAGTATTTACAAATTTCTCCTTTTTTTTCTCTTTCCTTTTCACTTTAAACTTCAAAGGATTTTTTCCCCCTTGGGAAAGGAGTGATGATAGTCTTCTTTATGTCCATGTGAATTATGACCTAATCATGCAAATTTGATGTTATGCAGTCCTTTATTGGTGGTATAACTGCCTCTGGAGCTCTAACATCTGGTGTGAGACTTTTCACCAAAGCTAATTTTGAGAAATCTGATAACGGTCTTCGCAAAAGGGCTTGTACATCTTTATTCTCTAATGCACACATTTATTAGTTTTACCCACATATTCACACAATTTAGTATTACTCACATACTCTCATACTTTATACTTCTTTGATGAGTAGTGTGCATACTTTTTTGTAATATTTTGTCTCATACTAGTTGGTCCCAGGTCCCATTCCAGTAGTTAACAATGAGTACCCTAGTTTTTGTATAGTAATCCACTCACCAATAATTACGTTTTGAGGTTGTGATTATTTTGTATAAACTTCTTTGCTTCCTCATTATGCAGTGCTAAGCTTAGCCATTTCTACATTCATTGAGCTTTTGTGCATTATCCTGTATGCAATCTACTTCCCTAAGTTTCCCATAGTAAAATACTATCGTTCAAAGGCAGCTTTAGAAGGAACAAAAACTGTTTCAGCTGATCTTGCTACTGTCGGCATTCAAAATGAGACAACACAACAGGTAATGTAACTTATGTTAAATTGATTATACATGTTAAGCTTTAATCTCAATGATTTATATTTTAATATACTGAAAGATTCTGAACTTTGTGTATAGGTTGGATTTGTTGCTAATCGACAAGAACGGTTAAGCAATAAGCAACTATTTCTTCAGAACATTGATTATGCTGCTGACTTGTTTATGATATATGTGTTAACCCTGTTTATTATGCCTGGATTCTTGTATGAAGATACTGGATCCCACCAACTAGGGACATGGTAAGTATTTATCAATTCCCTATCTTTTGATGCTTCCAAGTTCCAAAGTGCATTTTGACATGAAACATGTGGTGAATATGTTTAGGTACCCACTTGTTTTGATTACAATGTACAACATCATGGACCTAATATCCTCATATATTCCCCTTATCAAATGCCTAAAGTTGGAATCTAGGAAGGGCTTACTCGTTGCAACTCTTTCTCGATTCTTGTTGGTCCCTGCATTTTACTTCACAGCAAAATATGGTGACCAGGGTTGGATGATCCTACTTGTATCTTCTTTGGGACTAACCAATGGCTATCTCACTGTTTGTGTATACACAGTGGTACCTAAAGGGTACAAGGTCAGTGTTTTTTTTTATACTCATTTTCAATCTAGAGGTTCATGGATCATAATAAACAATTGTGTTAGATTAATAAATCAGCTGGACAAAATGCTCATCAAAAGTTGCTGGGTTTATGTTTTTGTAGGGTCCTGAACAGAATGCGTTGGGTAATTTGCTTGCGCTGTGGCTTTTAAGCGGTATATTCGTTGGGGTTGCTCTTGGTTGGTTGTGGCTCATTGGAAAACCAGAGAATTTCTAAAAGGTATTACCAAGTATAAATAATTAATACTCTTTGGTTAGCACTCTATTTCTTCTTTAAGCCATGTTTTAGATTTGGAAGAAACACATTGAATATGACATTGGTATTTTCTATATACATTACATCATAATATGGAATCAGAGATGCCAAGAGCCAATTACGACTCTATTTGGAAATCTAAAACTTATGTAGTAAACTCTTAAATTTTGTATGTACAATTTTTTTTTTTTTACTTATCTTGAATATGTTGTGGTTGATAAATTTTGTTAGGTTGTTGTTTCAGTAATATTTGTTGATAATTCATAGGAAAGATATTTCCACCATAGCAAATACGAAATATGTTATAAATTTTGTTGAACAAAACTAACATTTCCTTTTCCAAAATAATAGCTTCAATCAAACGGTTTAGTTTTTTTCTTCCTTTTTTCCCCTCATTTTATCCTAAGACAACACAGAGCATGCATACACACACGATGGTCTTATTCAATTGCCAAAGTACAAAATCACTTTTCAAAAAGGTGTACATACATATTATATGATCTTCAGGTTTCGCCTAAGGTCCACCCACCAAAGTCACTACGAGAAAAAATCATTTTGAGACGAAAATTTCCATCGCATAACAATTGAAATTTTCGTCCCAACTTTATTCCGGGATGGAATAATCGATGGACAAATTTCGTCGCAATTCGCTCGTCGCAAATTTTTTGGGACGAAATTTGTTAATCTGTCGTAAATCTGGGATGGAATTAGGGATTGAAAATAGTTAGATTTTGTGACAGAATAATTTAAATTCGTCCCCGTTTTCAAGTTGTGACAGGCAGTATCAAAATTAATTTTAATTTATTTTTTTTAATTAATTTACTCGGACGGAATGAGATACCACTTTCCGTCACAAAACTATTAAGAATGAGACGGAAATCATTCAAAATATTATGTCCCAAATTTAATGTCTTTGTGACGGAATATTTTGCATTAAATTCCGTCTCATCATTATTTTGAAGATATTTTTTTTGTTTGTATTACAATAGTTTCCTAATAAACATTAATAATCACAAAACAATTAATAATAATAATTCATAGCTGTTAAGCAATTTCCATAAAATTCATATGCTACTACATGTCCATTTTTCCAACACTAAACATAAATTGTTCCATCATAAGCAATTATATGTATCTCTAAGAAATCCAAAATATACAAGTTCTATCAAAACATCCAAAAGACTAATTGTTCTATAACTCTACATTTCATAGCCATCAATATTGGTCATCAGCATCTGTATCATTGGCAGGATTACTTCCATGAGTAGTATCACCTATAGAATCATCATCTTCATCCAAATCCATCGCCTCCAAATCTATATTAACATGCTTAGCAAAGAATGATAACATTTTATTTTGACGAGCAAGGACACGATTAATTGTTTGTTGTTGTTCTGCAATCTTCCGCCTCAATCGTGCCTCAACCTCGTTACTCATATTACAAACAATATCAGTATAATTAGCATAGTGCTTTGATTTAGAAGTTGAAGCACTAGCACGCATGCTTCCATCCAAACCGAGTCCGTATGCCCTACCTTTTGCATTTCTTCCTCCAACAGCTTCAATCATTAGAGCATCATAATCAATAGGTTTGGGTTGAGTACAACTCCGTGTTCTGCCATGCATAACATTATCTCCTTGAATCTGTAGCCACTTAAAATAGTTTATCAATTTTTATTTTTCCTTATTCACTATATAGTTATCCTTCCCATCGTGGAATGTATTTTATTTTCTCATACAATAAAATTTTTTTAATGATATCTTGATGATTAAACTAAAGTAAGAAATGTATGAATCTTGTGTATAGACAATGGATGTGCCTGCACATATAGAATGGATGTATAACAGGGTTCTGCCTAATCAAGCTGGGCTTGAAGATGCTTTTTATGAGGGTGTTGAGACCTTTATTTCACCTGCATGTGGATTAGTTCAATTCATAAATGAAGGAACAATTAGATGCCTATGTGTGAATTATGATTGTAGAAAAATGTAAATTCCAGATCAAGTGAGGGATCATTTATATAGGAAAGGTTTTAGGCCAAATTATTTTTATTGGACATATGGCCAAATTATTAAGTGTGCAAATTCGTATGGCCAAATCAATGAGGGTGTTACACAATGAATGTGCCTGCACATAGAAAGATTAAAAGAAGCTTGCGGAGCCGGGTATCCACCGAAGCTTGAAAACAAACATAAAAAGAAGCTTGCGGAGCCGAGTATCCACCGAAGCATGGAAGAAAAGATAAAAAGGAAGCTTGCGGAGCCGGGTATCCACCGAAGCTTGGAAACAAACATAAAAAGAAGCTTACGGAGCCGAGTATCCGCCGAAGCTTGGAAGAAAAGATAAAAAAGAAGCTTGTGGAACCGGATATCTGTCGGAGCTTGCAAAGAAAGTTTAAAAGAAGCTTGCAGAGTCGGGTATCCGCCGAAGCTTGAAAACAAACATAAAAAGAAGCTTGTGAAGCTGAGTATCCACCGAAGCTTGGAAGAAAAGATAAAAAGGAAGCTTGCGGAGCCGGGTATCCGCCGAAGCATGGAAACAAACATAAAAAGAAGCTTGCAAAACTGAGTATCCATCAAAGCTTGGAAGAAAAGATAAAAAAGAAGCTTGTGAGCCGGCCGAAGCTTGGAAAGAAACATAAAAAGAAGCTTGCGGAGTCGAGTATCCGTTGAACCTTGCTAGTAAAGATAAAAAGAAGCTTCCGGAGCCGGGTATCCACCGAAGCTTAGAAGGAAAGATTAAAAGAAGCTTGTGGAGTCGGGTATCCGCCGAAGCTTGAAAGCAAAGATAAAAAAAAGAAGCTTACGGAGCCGGTATCCGCCGAAGCTTGCAAGGAAAGATTAAAAGAAGCTTGTGGAATCGGGTATCTGTTGAAGCTTGCAAATGAAAGATAAAAAGAAGCTTGCGGAGCCGGGTATCCGTCGAAGCTTGAAAACAAACATAAAAAGAAGCTTGCGGAGTCGGGTATCCGCCGAAGCTTGCGGTGGTCAGATGTGGGTCATACGGTGGAGGTAGCAAAAGAATTTTTTCTCATTTTTGGGTGTTTGCTACTGTTGTTGTATGGCTATGCTTATTTTTTAAGGATGAGAATTGTAGTAGAGAAAAAGAATGAAGAGGAAGAAAAGAAAAAGCATGAAAAAAATTCTGGTCTTGCAACGTGATGTCAGAAACGTGATCCCCCTTCTCAGTATCAAATCCTTCTCTTTATACTAAAACCATCTGAATGATTTTTATTCTCTTTTATAACTGACTAAATCACATTAACCTAGGCTTCATTAGCCATTAGAGGTGAATTATTGCCTTTATGTTCTTCAATTACATTGTTATAATTTTATGATGATTCATGTGCATTTTAATCACTCTTTATTCCTTCACAAAGCTGTTACAGCAAGCAAAAAGCCATTGTTTCTATTTTCCAATTATTTGTCGTTTTCTTTTTATTTTATTATTTTTATTTTTTATTTGATTTTATTATTTTTTATTTTTTTATAATAATATGGAAAATGGGAGGACAAAATATAGTGTTCACATATATCTCAAGAAGCTTTTAATAAATGCATTAAAACGTGAACAGTGCAAGGACTGAGAAAAATCCATTTGAAATGAAGAAATCATGTTCTGCCATGCATAACATTGACAGAAACATTCATGAAGATGGCTTCAAAAACAAGAACAGAAGATCTTTCTCAAGGCTGTTTTGATGAGGTTGTTCTTCAAAGGCTTCATCTTTGTCTGCACCTTCATCTGGGTCTTGAGGTTGTTCTTCAAAGGCTTCATCTTTGTCTGCACCTTCATCTGGGTCTTGTTCAAAATCTTCATCAGGTAAGTTTCATGATTTGCATTGTCCTCATGCTGAGATGGAAAGGTCAATTGAAGCAGCCATTGAACATTGTAAACAGTCACTAAAGCAGGCTGGTTCTGACAAAGCTTCAGATGATGACAAGGTTTCTTCACAACTTGCTTCCAAAACTACAGTTTGTGGAAATCAAGAAATTGTGTTGCTAAAAGAGAAAAAGTCCAAATCTTCCAAAGCTGATAAGCTCTTCAATAAGGGAAACCCCCCATTTCTGTCGAATTTCCTCACTTGGAGATAATAGTTGAAGAGGAACTCGACAACCCCAAGAAAACTCCCCCTATTATTTCCAAGTGAGGAGATTCGTCAATAGGGGGAGTTTTCCCTTATTGAAGAGCTTATCATCTTTGGAAGTTTTGGACTTTTTCTCTTTCAGCAACACAATTTCTTGATTTCCATAAACTATAGTTTTGGAAGCAAGTTATGAAGAAACCTTGTCATCATCTGAAGCTTTGTCAGAACCACCCTGCTTCAGTGACTGTTTACAATGTTCAATGGTTGCTAAATTGACCTTTCCATCTCAGCATGAGGATAATGCAAATCATGAAACTTACCTAATGAAGATTTTGAACAAGACCCAGATGAAGGTGCAGACAAAGATGACGCCTTTGAAGAACAACCTCGTCGAAACAACCTTGAGAAAGATATTCTGTTCTTGTTTTTGAAGCCATCTTCATGAATGTTTCTGCCAATGTTATGCATGGCAGAACATTATTCCTTTATTTCAAATGGATTTTTCTCGGTCCTTGCATTGTTCACGTTATTAATGCATTTAATAAAAGCTTCTTAAGATATATGTGAACACTATATTTTGTCCTCCCTTTTCCATATTATTATAAAAAAAATAAAAATAAATAAAAGCAAATAAAAAATAAAAAGAAAAAGAAAACGACAAATAATTGGAAAATAGAAACAATGGCTTTTAGCTTGCTGTAACAGCTTTGTGAAGGAATAAAGAGTGATTAAAATGCTCATGAATCATCATAAAATTATAACAATGTAACTGAAGAAAATAAAGGCAATAATTCACCTTTAATGGCTAATGAAGCCAGGTTTAATGTGATTTAGTCAGTTACCAAAGAGAAGAAAAATCATTCAGATGGTTTTAGTATAAAGAGAAGGATTTGATACTGAGAAGGGGATCACGTTTCTGACATCACGTTGCAAGACCAGATTTTTTTTCATGTTTTTTATTTTCTTCCTCTTCATTCTTTTTCTCTACTACCATTCTCATCCTTAAAAAATAAACATAGTCATCTCGTCGCCGCCGTCCTCCAGTCGTGAAGCACCATTGAACGCCTTGTCGTTGTCCGCTTTGCACAGAGTCGCTTCCTTCTTTCTTCTTTGCTGTGCAGCAGCATCTCTCTCTTGGCTGCTTTGTGCAGCATTTTGTGTTATTTTGGGAATCAGGGGCTCAAAGCCCCTACGTCCTTTTTTTTCCTCTTTTTAAATTTTCTTTCTTTTTTTATTTTATATAATCGATTATTTGGGCTTAAGCCCAATACGTATGTAAATGTATTTTTTTTAATTCTTTATTATGGTGTTTGTCTTCCAATTAACATGTATTTTAAAATACTTGTATAACTTTGTTAAAATTATTATTTGATCCTTTATGCTAATTAAAATTTTCTTTTTACTATATATTCAAGTAATTAAAAACAAATATTTATTCTATTAAAATTATATAATATGCTTATACTTATCATTAATAAATTGGATACCCCGTGACACTAACAATTTAAAATTGGATGTTAGTGATAGCCACTTTGGATCTTCTTCCTGTTTGGTTATTGCAAACAACCTTAAATTTTAAAAATTAAATTAAATTGCTAACAATTACCACTTTGGATCATCTTCCTGTTTGGTTATCGTGAGCAATTCTATTTTCAAAATAAACATAAGTTGCAAACGATAGTCACTTTGGATCTGCTTCCTATTTGACTATCGTTGATGTTTTGCATTAAAAAACTAAAATATAGGTTATTAATGGTAGTCACTTTGGATCTTCTTCCTATTTGGTTATGGCAAGCAATCTTAAATTTCAAAATAATTAAAACAGGTTGTTAGGATGATCATTTTGGATCTTCTTCCTGTCTGGTCATCATGATAGCCTAAATTTCTATAAAAATATTAAAAACAAAAATAATAATTAAAATCAACCAAACCAACCAATATTTTTTTAAAATAACTACGTAGCTTTGAATTCCCTATTGCACCTAGGGATACGTAGGAGCAGGATTTAATCCTATCAAGCCCAAAAATAAATTTTCATAAAATCCTTTTAATTTCTCATCAATATACATTTTCTTCTCTTTAAAAATAATAAAATCTTTTATGGTTTATCATTTGTAATTATATTTTTAACTATTGTTGTAATAAAAAGGGTGAAATAAATATTTTTGAAGTTAACATAGTTTTGTACATTTAACTAGAGGTAACCATTTTTTAATGGATATCGCAGGGTGCTAATACCTTCCCTACGCATAATTGACTCTCGAACCCTAAATATGTTTTCGAAGATCGTTCATTTAAAAAGGGTTTTTTCCAATGTTTCCCTAAATAAATAAACTTTGGTGGCGACTCCATTTTTGCAATACTTATTAATTTTTGTTCGCCGCTCCCGTCGCGATGTGGTTGTGACAGATGGCAACTCCACTGGGGACTTTTTTTTAAGAGAGTCAAGCCTTACATAGTTATTTGTGCACCATTATTTTTTCTTCTTCTTTTTTGGTTTCGCCCTTTTTGCTTATAGTTGTAAATATTTTTACTATGATGCTTGGTTCACACACTACACTTACACTTTTGCACACACTTATGAGTGGGACCCTATACCCGGGCCTGTGTGAAGCCTAGGATGAGAGGAGGTTGTTAGTGGTAACCATTTTGGATCTATTTCCTATCTGGTTATCGCGAGAATCTCATCTAGAGTGTTCTCTTTCATGGATGTTCCACACCTAGTAGTTTACCTATCGTTGTGGTTATTCTGAAAGAGACTTTAGCTCTAGAGACCAAGGTCAGCGAGATTATAGAGCCACCCAAGAGAGCTTTCACAAGATACAAAGCCTTAAAAAAAAATCTACATGATAATTTCTCCTTATATTGAAAAAGACATGTTGCATCATCGTGCATTTGCATTCATGTTTTAAAAAAATATGATAAATTTCTAAAGTCACTCACTTTCATTTCATTTGGGCCAGTCAAAGAATCATGGGTGTTCAAAGCTCGTTGTGAGTAGTTTCATTGAAGGCCATGTAAAAGTTTGGATACAATACTTGATTTTGATCAATAATAAAAGTTTTGCTGCTTGATTACAAAAATTTCTCCTTAATGTTTTAGTATTTTATAATTACTCACACCTAGGGAGGCACTGGCGATTCTCTAGCATTCCAACATCTTAATAAAATAAAATAAAAATATAAAATATTGCATCCTCATTCATTCATTTTGTTCCCTCTCCGCATACTCATGTCATTTTTATCATCATAAAATAAACAAATTGGTTCCTCGCCGTCCATATCAGACCCACTTTTAATCAAGGATCATGGTTGAACTAGAAGTGAAAGATGAAGTCAACCAACTTTAAGGAGAAGATGTCCAAGGTTCTAGAAGTCCTATAGTTTCTTGAAAAAAGAACACGGACGGATTCCCCATCTTAAGTGTGTTATGACCCAGATGTCACTTGAGGATTTCTCAAGGGGGTAATTGGTCTCAATAAGAATCCTGATGGTTTCAAGATATCGTGGTGAGAAGGTTATTAGTCAATAGACTATTGAAAGCTCGAGAAAATCCTGTCATCACAAGTGGCTCACATTTAAGTCACCTTGTAGTCCTCCTGCTTTTGGAAATTTTTGAGTAATCAATTCCATTGTGGTTTATCAGTGGTTTATCATGAAATATGGTTATGTTGTACTGGTATGAATCATTTGGCTCTTGAACTATGCTCACCTTCCCGAAGCATTAATATAATGGATTTGCATGCATACCTTGTTCTTTAAATCACCTTCCCATCATAATGCCACATCATGGTTTCT
>JAUPTC010001384.1:0-25000 GCA_030762895.1 Sophora flavescens
TTGAGCTATCCAAAAAGGGCGGCTTACTTTACTTTAAATATGGTATCCTTGGATTCTTATCCGTATTTCTATGAAAGTATAAAAACTTTAAAATAGGAGTTGTAAAGTCCTTTTCCATCATTTAACACGCGTGGCTGAGACCTAAAATACTTTATATAACTTTTGTCCCTTATATTATGGGATCAATTCCTGTCCCATGTTAACGATCTGTATGTTTGTTCTCCATATAAAACTCTCAACTCTACAACAAATACGGAAAAAAACCAACCTTTTGATTTCTTCTCATTTTCTCCATTTATCATCCAACAAGGACAGAACCAAATCTCACCTATTCTTATGCATCATGAACTATGGAACCCTCCAAATCTTCCACAAGGAGAAAAAATGGGTCACCAATCATCTACAATATCTACCGAGTTATCATTAACTTCTAGTACCTTCCAAAGCACATGCAACCATGGTGGCATTACAAGAACCCGTTATTCAAGTGGTTGGAAAAGAAATAGGACGAAGAATCAAAAGAAAATATGCAGCAACAATAAGGAGAGAAAGCACTGGGGTTGTTCAACAGCACTTGAGCTTTATGACAATCCATGGAAGATCAAGAAAGTGTTGACAAGGAGCGATCTAGGGAAGCTGAACAGACTCTTGTTTGGAGAAGATTTGCTGGAAAACTTGATGCTGCCCGTGTTGGGTGCTGATGCTCAGAGAGATGCTGGAACTGGAATGGGAACCCCAGTTAGGGTTTGGGATGTGGATACCAAGTCCATGCACTTGCTTATTCTCAAGCGTTGGGCTTCTTTTAGGAACTATGTTTTGATTGGGAAATGGAGCCAAGACTTTGTGAGGAGAAGGGAGTTGAAGAAAGGAGATGAGATTGGGCTTCAATGGGATTCTTGTAGACATTGCTTCAACTTCTCTGTGCTTAAGCGAACTGAGGAGTAACTGGTGGCGTGCTCGTGTGCTGCATAATCAGCTCCATATCGTGAACACAGGTAGGAAACTAAAGGCCAGTTTGGAAGAGGTTATACAAAGTATTTTGGATTTATGAAAGAAGTTTAAGAAAATATTTTTAGTATTCACACATTAGATGATAGTAAATATTATGGAAACTCTTTATTGTCCATTTTATATTTTTGTGTTTTTGTGCGTATTCACTAAAAAAAATGGTTTAAAGATCGATTTTGACCAAATCAATCCCTAAAAGGATCATCGACTTATTTGGAGACCAATTTGGCCAAAATTGGTTTCTAAACAACTTTTTTTTTTTGTAGTAATTTTTTATAATGTCGGATAAAGATATGAATTAAGACTTTTTGAGAAGGAAAATTAATATTGTTTGTCATAAATTGAAATTTGTGAAATAATTTGCGAGCAGAAAAAGCAGTTTGTGATTTGTTAAATAATTATTTTCTGAGTGCATGGTTGGAAATAAGTTGGAAAATAACGTTTGTAACATCCTGAAATTGAAAAAAAAAAAAACTGCTTGGCGCCAACGCTGAGCGCTCGCTCCCTGGCACTGAGTGCCATCTGTGCGGACAGAAAACACCGATATGCGTTTTTGGTGCGTTATTGGCTTTTGGGTCTCTACAAATAGGTCCCTAATACCCTAGAACACCATTTTTGGGACCCTAAATCAGTTTAGAAACATAGAGAAAGCTTAGGAGATTAGAATTGAAGGTTTTTTTAAGGAAAAACATCCAAAGAGAAAAAGGAATAGGAGAAGAGGAAGAAGAAGAGACCTTAGGATAGACGAAAGGATCGTTAGACTTGAGGTGGGGATGTCAAAGGAGTAATCCTAGAAGTTCTTGGGGGCGCATCTCTGAAGGTTTTCAAAAGGTAAGTAAAACACTATCTTTCTCACACCTCCATGGTATTTTGAAAAGAGGTTTTGGGTTCTTGAAACTAATAATATTATTTTGGGAGATTGAATTGGGAAAAGTTTGGGTTTTCTATATTAGGATTCAAGAACGCTATAAATTGAATTGGGGGTTTTATAATGAATGATAATTGATGAGTTATTGGTTGGCAGATTTGTATGATTACATGTTTTAAGACTTGTGTGGTGGTTTGAAATTAATATGTGTATGTTATATGTTATTTGGAATGCCTATGTGTTGTTTTGGCATGAGATATATCATTATTGTTAATGCATGGAGCTTGATGACATGTTTGGGTTCATTGTAAATGATCACATTATGATGTCTGAATAATATAGAATTATTAGGATGCGTGTTTGTAATTAATGTTTGTATTGATTTATGAGTACCTTATGTAATGGGTACATTTGGTTGAGATACCTCCATCGAGGAGATAGCAAAGGGCCTAACTCGTAGCAATGACAGATTGACCTAATGCGAGGCAATGACAAAAGGCCCCTCTCATGGGGAAGGCAATATAAATACATTGCATGATTGGATACCACTTTTGAGGAGATAACAAATGGCCTAACTCGTAGCGATGACAGATTTGGCCTACTGCGAGGTGCTGACAAATGGCCTAACTCTAGGAGAAGGAAATGTGGGAATTGCATGGTTGTGGGGAATCTCCTTCGTAGAGATGGCAAAGGGCCTAACTCATAGCGATGACATATTGGCCTAATGCGAGACGTTGACAAAGTGCCTCCTACATGGAGAAGACAATGAGATGTCATTGCATTTACACGTTTGAGTTGTTGATGTTATTCTACGTGCTATGTTTTGTTTATGTTAATATTTAAAGTACTTTGATATTGTATAATTATGAAATTGGAGGACTAACATGATTGTTTTTTCGGATACTGCGCCGGCTGAAAACATCATCTTTTCGAAAACCTTTTAGAATGTATTTGCTTACTGGGATCATAAATCTCATTAGTGGTGTTGTCTTTCAGAGTTCACAAGTGTTGTTAGAGATGACGCAACGACTTGAGACAGTTTTGGAGTCTTAAAGATCTTAGTATTAGTGTTGTTTTATTTTATTTTTGGATGTCTTTAGTTACCCATGTTTTCGAGACTAAAGCTATTTTATGTAATAAAGTGGAAATTTTAATTTATCTTAGTTTTTGATCTTGTGAATGAATAATTATAATTGTTTAAATTATCTATTTTCATGTAATATCACGAGACATTACAACGTTCCCCCAAAAAGTCACGTCCATATAATGCCAAATTTGAAATTTATTCTCACGCGTTTCAATATACAGTGCTTGTATTGAATATTCAACTTAATTGTACAAAAAAATATTTTCCGATCCACATATCTCATTAGGTTGGATTAGTGTTGATAATGGAGGTATTTGTAATATTTTCAGTCATAAGATGATAAGATCTGAGTCTAGTTAGTGTTTCGTGATATATTTATGCATGGGCTTTAGTTTAAGTTATTGGGCCTTTGTGGCTGGTATTTAAGTAGGGCCTTTGGGGGAGGGATAGTTGGGCCTCAAGTGACTAGTCCAATATAAGTCGTATTCCTAGCTAACAGGGAATGAAAAAATTATAAGTGACGGTACTATTCGAAGAGTTAAATATATATATATATATATATATATATATATATATATATATATATATATATATATATATAATTCGAAGAGTTAATTTTCAAAATAAATATTTCACGTAAAAAAATCACAATAAAGTTTTAAATAAAAACCATTGTCTTAGTTTTAATAAAAAAAAATAAGTGAAAATGTGCAAAAGATTACTTCCCATATAAAATGGCTTCTATTTTGAAAAAAGTTTCGGGTTTGATTTAAGAGTTTAATTTCTATGTACTGTCAGTGTAAAGATTTTTACACTGATAACCAATCAAAAATCACGAAATTGATGACTTTTAAGGTGGTTAGGATAAGAATAAAAAATTGGTAATGATGTGTCAATTTCTGATTGGTTGACAGTGTAAAGGTTCATTTTCTCCTACTTTTCATCATCCTGCTCTTCTTCCCCCTTTCCCTTCCTTGACCCCGTCATCCCCCTGGTATTAGAGCCAGATGGGGAAGTAGGAACTGTAGTATGGATCTAAGATCCATACCTTGCTGAATGATAAGTAAAAAAAATAAAGAGTTTTTCAGAAGAAATCACTATGCTTAACTGGATTGGGAACCTTTTAACTGGTAAGGACCTCCGTATTTATACTCTGGTATGTCTTGTTAAAGTTGTAGCAGTAAGACCTCGAAGGATGATGAGACAGTAAGTCTAATTTGTCGATGTTTGAAGCAAGATAAATCAACGTATGGATAACGAGTAGCAGTAAGTCTACTTTGAGGTAACTTTTGGTTAATTAATGTAAATCCTTTTTTCAAAGGTAAGGTACATCTATGGTTAAGAATAATAAGATCTAATGATATTGTAAATTCATGAAAATACTTTATTTTTGAAAATTATGAAAAATATTCAGCAGGGTACGACTTAGATCACTACTTACGGTTGCTATAGAACCAAAGGAAGGCAATGATATAAGATATTTTAAAAATTATGTTATCACGCTCTCTTTCCAAGCATTCTTTCCGTTCTTCTCGACCCTCTTCTTCTTCTCTTCAGGAATCTGATATTCCTACCAATCCAAGTAGTATTTTCTAGAAGGAAATATGCTTTGAAAAAATCAATCAAGATATTGATAATTGGGTAATTCCCAGAATACCCACAAAAGAGCTATACAAGTCAGAAGGAAAGTTCTTTACTACTTCTGATTTTGTAATCAAAACACAAGAGAAAAATATTCCAGTCAGTCCAGAGAGTGAGGAGTTTCATCTTCTCTCAATGGATACGATAAAAAATCACAAACAAAAGTACAGGTACTTACACATAGGATGTGTTCAAGTAGCCGTCAAACCTTTAATCCGTGAAGGATTAAATGCTTCAATCTTGATGTGCTTAAGAGATATTAGGCACAATAAATTTCAAGACCCCCTCTTAGGAATGGTAGAAACTAGCCTAAGTCATGGTCCAATTTATTTCAATTGTTATCCAAATAGAACTTTGAGTCTACAGGATCAAAGCATCCTAGATTCTTTGTTTCTAAATCTTAAGATCTGTGGCTTAGACATGAAGCCTAGATCTATCCGAGCAACTTTGCTTTACAGGATTCAATACAAGGTTATGAATTCTTGTAATTCTAAAGTTCTCAAAACTAGAACATCGAGAGAGACAACCCTGTTTCTTTCTAATGTTACTAAAGTAAATGTGATTGTCCTAAAAACAATGCTTTGGAAGGACGTAGTCCTACCCGAAAGATGGATTTTGGATAAGGCTGTTCCAGCTTTACCAAGAGAAACGACAGATTTCAATAACATTGTTCAAACTCCAACTGGAAGAGTTGAATTAATCTTTGAAAGAAGAAATTCTTTCAGCTCTGTCAGATCCTCTAGTCTTAGATCGAAAGACTTTAGATCCGTTCCCTCAAGACAATCCTTTTCAACTGCGTCTCAAATGACAACCATTAATCTTCAGGGATTAGATACATCATCTACCATCCCTAGACCAATTTATCAGACAAAAGATGATCAACGATTAATTCAGTCTCCAACTCTTTCCTCTCTTAATGAATCTTATAATGATTTGTAAGTTCATTATTGATAAGGAATCCCTTCGAAAGGACTTTTACTTTGAGGAATGGAAACCTCAAAGAGAATGGTTCTTGCAAGAGTTTAAGGGATCAAACAGAAAGAATATTCAGGAAGAATATTATCAATTTTTTAACAATGTTAAGACAAAGGTTTTATTTTTTGACTGGTTTCATGCTTACTCAGTCAAACATTCGATCAATTATCCTTGGAAAACAAGGATAGATGTTGACAAAACCACTAATGTCATTACAGTATGGCATTTAAAAAATGGTGAGTTAGTCAAGACAGAGTTACCACCAAATAACTCTTTCCAACTCCCTGGTGTTAAAGATCCTTTCACCAACAAACCCATTATGGCTGCCCCGTTCAAATCAAAAAAATCTTGATGAAGCAGTCTCTACTCATGACATTAACAAGTTAATGGAGCAATCCAATTATACGAATAAATACCTTCAAGTGTTAGGAGAACACTTGATTAAAAAGGATGCTTCCACTCAGGCATCTACTTCAAGAATTAAAAAGGATATTCCCTTAGAAAAACCCTTGTTCAAACCTTTTAAAATGAATAAGAAGATCAAAGAAAGTTTGCTTCTTCTTAATCCTGAAATAAAAAAGGAAAAACATGAGTTGATTGAGAAAGTGAAGGAAAAACTGGAGCAATTAAGTGTTCCAGAGTCTCCATCCGATGACCAAGAAGGAAGACCTCTAATCAGGAACAAAGGTCCAACCATCAATGAGGACGGCTCAGAAACAGAATTTGCGGCCAGTACTTCCAAACCTAATTCTCAGGAAAAACTCCCAATCAATATCAATCCTGTCCTTACCCAATCTTGGAAAAAACCCTCAAAGCATTATTATCCTAGAGCGACTCCTCCAGATATGCTCTTTGAAGAAAAAGCTCAACTTTTAAAAGCTTCAATGCCAATAATATCTATGAATGGAACATAGATGGCCAAACGGACTACCAAATACTCCAAACAATGCAGCACATGACAATGATGGCTACAGCATATGAAACTACAAATGATTGATCTGAAGAAGCCATTTTCAATATTTTATCTGCAGGTTTTACAGGCCAACTGAAAGGTTGGTGGGACTATTCTTTCTCTGAGATACAGAAAGAACAAATGTTCTCTGCAATCAAGACCGATGCAGAAGGAAATCCAATCTATGATAATGAAGGTGAGACAATTCCAGATGCAGTCAACACCTTAATCTTCTCAATATGCGGACATTTTATGGGAAATTCTTCCACTTGGAAGGACAGGTCTGCTGAGTTACTATCCAATCTAAAGTGTAGATCGTTATCCAGTTTTAGGTGGTATAAAGATACCTTCCTAACTAGGGTTTACACTAGAGAAGATTGCCAGAATAGGTTCTGGAAAGAGAAGTACATCGCAGGTCTCCCAACATCATTAGGTGATCTTGTTAAAGATGATCTCGTAGCACGATCTCCAGATGGAAATATTCCATATGAGCAATTGAGTTATGGTCAACTCATTGCAGCTACCCAAAAAATAGGGGCAAGACTTTGTAAGGAAGATAAAGTTCGTGATCAATTCAAAAAAGAAAAAGCTGCCAAAAAGGATTTAGGGTCTTTTTGCAAACAATTTGGTATACCCCCATGTCCAAAGGATAAGACCAAGTCTTCTAAAAAATATGAAGGCAAACCCCAAAAGACTAAGTATACCAAGTATACTAAGTATAAGAAAAACAAACGGTATGGCAAACCCAAGCATGAATTCAAACCAGAATTCAAACCTAAGCCGGCTACTGGTGATAGGTTTTCCAAGAAAGCGGTTACTTGCTATAACTGCGGCAAACCTGGCCACATCAGTAAATACTGTAGGCTAAAGAAGAGAATCAAAGAATTTAATCTCGAGCCATCAGTTGAGGAACAACTGAATAATCTTTTGATTCAATCAGATACTTCAGAAGAAGAATCAGATGGTGATTTTCCTGAAGATATCAATCATGTTCAAGAGGATGATATTGGTAATCTCAGTTCCGATTCATCTCATGAGATTAATGTTTTAACTAAGGAGCAAGATCTCCTTTTTGAAGTCATTAATTCAATAGTTGACCCAGATGAAAGGAGAAAGTATCTGGAAAAGCTTAAAGCTTCCTTGGAATCCTCAAAGGAAAAGGATTTCAAAGGAAAAGGCAAAGTTATAGTCAAAGACCATTTTGACTTCAAACAGATTCTTAAGCGGCTGGATGCTGCTCAGCAAACAAAACCTGTTACGATTCATGATCTTCAACAAGAGATTAAGAATCTAAAACAAGTGGTTAAAGAGATCAAACAAGAGCAAGCTGTTCATAAATTGATTTTGTCTCAAATAGTAGAAGCTTAATTAGATGAATCTGGTTGAGAAGATAAACCAGAATCAAGTGCCATCAAAGAAGATGAGCATGATAATCTTACTAAGGTTCAAGGTGATCATGAAGATGAAACGTTCCTGAATCTAGTAAATCAATTAAGGATTCAAAAGTTCCATATCAAGATCAAAATTATCATTGGAGAATTTGTTCTTGATTCTACAGCGCTTTTCGATACAGGTGCTGATTCAAACTGTATTCAGGAAGGATTAATTCCTACTAAATACTTTGAAAAAACTTCGGAAAAGTTAAGTGCAGCTAATGGTTCTAAACTTAGAATCAATTATAAGCTGTCTAGAGCTTTAATAGAAAATCAAGGTCTCTAAGTTGAAACCCCTTTTCTATTAGTCAGAAATCTTAAGAATGAAGTAATTCTTGGAACTCCATTCATCAGATCACTTTTTCCTATTTCCATTTCCCACAATGGAATCACAACCCAACATTTGGGAAAAAACATAGTTTTTCCCTTCATCAGGAAACCAATCGTTCGAAATTTAAATCTTCTCGATTGCAAGATTAACCAAATCAATTTCTTGAAAGAAGAAATTTCTTTTAAGAATATTGAGTTACAATTGAAACAACCAAACATCAAAGAAAAGATCCAGATCCTCTTTGATGAAATCTAAAAGTCTATCTGTTCTGACTTGCCAACAGCATTTTGGGATATAAAGAAATACGTTGTCGACTTGCCTTATGAACAAGATTTCAACAAGAGGCAAATTCCAACCAAGTCTAGACCTATCTAAATAAATCATGAACTCCTTAGATATTGTCAAAAGGAAATTAATGATTTCTTAAAAAAGGGTTTAATCAGGGAAAGTAAATCTCCTTGGTCATGCTCTGCTTTTCATGTCAACAAACAAGCAGAAATTGAGCGTGGAACACCTCGCTTAGTTATCAATTATAAACCCTTAAACCAAGCTCTTAGGTGGATTAGATATCCAATTCCTAATAAAAAGGATTTGCTTAACTGCCTAAACACGGCAAAAGTATTTTCCAAATTTGACATGAAATCTAGTTACTATCAGATAGAAGTCAAAGAAAGTGACCGTTATAAAACAGCGTTCACTGTTCCTTTTGGGCATTACGAATGGAATGTTATGCATTTTGGCATCAAAAATGCTCCTTCAGAATTCCAGAGAATTATGAATGAGATATTCAATCTTTATTCAGACTTTACACCCGTCTATATTGATGATGTTTTAGTCTTTTCTCAATCCATTGATCAACACTTCAAGCATGTGAAAATTTTCCTATATTGATTTTTTTTTCTTTCTCCTTTTCCTTCTTTGGATTTTTCCTCACCTTATTCACATTTTTTTTTCTTCCAAACTTCTTTTTTTCTTTTCCAATTTTTTTTGTTTTCTTTTTGGTATAATTTTTTTCCCCTTCTTTTTCATGCTTTTTTTACACTTTTTGTTTTGTTTCCTCCAAAGCTTTCAAAGCCTCTCGCATCATTCCATTACCCTCTCCCCCAAACCAATGTCTTTGCTTGTCCACAAACAATTCACCAATGCTCTCTTAGTACCAGTGTGGACATACATAGAACAATTAGCGGCGTCATTTTCCAAATAAATTCGATAAAGACCATCAGACAAAATACCATTCCCGACACAATCAGAATTATGAAATAAACAAAATGATGTGTCTTTGAAATTAAAGGAATATCCAAATGGTACGAGTCTGGAAACTGAAATCAAGTTTCGTGAGAAACATGGAACATAAAAGGTCCTTTCTAATTTTAAAGGCTAAACCCCTATTTTGGTCCCTTATCTTTATTTTAGTTTTCATTTTGGTCCCTTATATTTCAACCGTTATCCTATTTTGGTCCCTTATCTTTCAACTGTTAGCCTATTTTGGTCCCTTCCATCAGTCCACCGTCGTAAGTCGCCGAAAACCGCCACCGTCAGTAACCGAAACCATCGCCGGAATCTGGGTTTTAGAGAGAGAAAATCTCATTTTCTCTCTCTCCCTTCTTCCTCATTTCTTCCTTCTTCATCCCCTTCCTTCTTCCTCCTTCCTCCTTCCTCTCCCCTTCCTTAAATCCTATTGATGTTGTCACTATTTCATGGAGGAAGAAGGAGGAGAAAGGGAGGAGGAGGAAGAAGGAAGAAGGAGGAAGAAAGAAGAAGGAGGAAGGAAGAAGGGGAGGAAGAAGGAATAAAGAAGGAAGGGGAGAGAGAAAAGGATATTTTCTCTCTCTAAAACCCAGATTCCGACGACGGTTTCCGGTGGCTCACGGCGGATACCTAACATCGTCAGTGCAAAATTGACGGAATGGACCAAAATGAAAACTAAGTAAAAGATAAGGGACCAAAACGACCAAAAAAAAAGATAAGGGACCAAAATGAAAACTAAAATAAAGATAAAGGACCAAAATACTAATTTAGCCAATTTAAAATAAAGCCACTACTTAAAGTTAAAATGCAAGTTCCAAAAGCATCCACATGTGAGCCCATCTTGTTTCCTGATAAGATGTTTTGCTCACTACCCACTGGCTTCCTTAGGTTTTGCATACCCTGCAAGGAGTATGCAATATGGATTGTTGAACCAGAATCAATCCACCATGTGTTAATATTAACATTAGCCATATTAGATTCATAACAGACAAACGAGATTAAATTACCTTTCTTCTCAAGCCAATTTTGGAACTTAAGGCACTGCTTTTTCATGTTTCCTCTCTTTTTACAAAAGAAATGCTTTACTTCTTTCTTGATGCCAGCTTAGGGTGGTATTCTGCAAATCCCCTTGTGGCTAGCTTGAGACCCTAAACCAGAAGTGACAAATTGTTCGTCAATGACTCTCAGAATATCCTTTACTTTAGTATGCTGGTCAACTAAACCACGGATACCAGTAGATATGTTGTTCTTTATGAACATCATCGAGAGACGGTTAGATCTCTCCCATTTCTCATAAAGGTCAAGACATCTGGAAGGCTGGTTTCAATAATACCCGGTGGTTCATCGTTCCTAATAGCATAATTAATGTCCATCAAGCCCAAATGGAGAAGAATTCTCTCCTTCCAATCCTTATAATTGTCACCCCTTAATGCGGGAATATCACATCAGATATCCGAAAAACTAGCAGGTCGAGAAACTGCATAAAATCTAAAGACTCATGTCAAAAATCGAGGCATATGAAACTAAATTGTATGTTTCACCAATGTAAACATGCAAGAAATGAATCTTGTGACATAAAAAATTGCCTGTGGGCTAAACTTTTAATTCAAGTAGATCCATTTGTACTTCATGATAGAATTATCAAATTATTTACTTAATTTCATACTTCGTGAGTGCAAATTAATTTGATTTTCTATCCCTGATATTTTTCTTTAAGATAAAACTATCAAATTATGTACCATTTCATAATTCCTGTGGGCAAATTATGCAAATAATCTGACACTTTATCCTGATTAATTATATAAATATAATAAAAATTCACATGGGACAAAATCTATTATACTAAGTATAATTAATCACAATATTATGTCAATTCCTTATGTGATCCTAAATAAAACTTAATATATAATTTTATGAGAATAATCTTAATTATACACATTCTAACAATATCAAAACTTAATGATATAATTGTGTATAAACAAAAAACCCATAAAAATTGCATAATTAAACCACAATATTATACACATAATTTAATCCTATGCACAAAATAAGCCCAGCACATAACATTTATTCATGCATAAAAGAGCACTTAATCCAGATTGTACATAGATTAACAAAATCATATAATATATATATATATATGAATTCATGTACACAATAAACATATTCCTAATAGCATGATAAAATAAACACAATATTTAATCATGCACAACTTGTATATTTAATCCGGATTGCATATATAAAAATATGAACAGAAAAAGGAACAAAACTACAATATATGAATATAAATCAACCAATTTATCAAAACTTGCACACCGGCGCAGTGTCAGGCACTTAAGCCCATGACACTCGGTCCGCATGGTCACAGGTTCGAGTCCCACTTACTGTAGAATTCGATTTCCCAATTTTTTTTAAACCCGGAAAATTGAAACCGGACAAGGCAGAGGCATTTCAAGGCTCTGATGCCAAATGCAAGACATTTATATTGATCTAAACATGTTCCTGCTAACAAAAATGAAACACACAAGATCAATAGATCAAATGCGGAATAAATGGAACTGTGACGTACCTCCCCCCATTGTCAGTGTTCTGTTGTGCGTGAGTCTCCTCTATTTTTGGCTCTTCCAAATATTAAATCTCACTCACAGATGGTGTATATTCATATAGAATTCGCAGAAAGCGGGATTAGGGACCAAAAACAATTCTTATAGCCATTCTACCATCAAGAATGCTTCAACTGTTACCATTGCCAATAATGGTGATTCAAGGCCATTCATCACCAAAATATTTGTAACGTATGGACCACTTTAATGTGAATTATATACCTAATGAAAGTGTAACTGAAAATCAAATTAATGAAAATGTTACATACAATGCTTTCTTCAACCTGTACACCTTATTTTCTTCTCCTTGTTTTAGATAACCTGGTGGTTGCTCAATGTAAACTTCTTCATCAAGTATACCATTCAAGAAAGCAGACTTGACATCCATTTGGAATATTTTCCACTGATTTTGTGCAGAAATAGAAATAATAATACGTATCGTATCCATTCTGGCAACTGGAGCAAATAATTCAAAGTAATCAATTCCATATTTTTGTTTGTAGTCTTTAGCCACTAATCGTGCTTTAAAACGTTCAATCTCTCCATTTGGTTGGAACTTTGTTGTGTACACCCATTTAACACCAATAGGCTTCTTTCCTTCAGGAAGAGTAGCTAACTCCTATGTCTTATTCTTTTCAATTGCTTGAATTTCTTCATTCATTGCTTTCATCCAACGATCATCATTGACTGCTTCCTCATATGTCACAGGATCACAATCAACAAATAAAGCATAATAAGTAACATCTTCCACCCTATCATCAGGATGATCATCTCTACCAACTTCATAATCTTGTAAGTGAGAAGGTGGACGTCGTTCTCATTGTGGACGAAGTGGTGGATCATCAAGACTTGTGGTTTTTGTTGGTGGCTCATCATTTTCTTCATTTACTGCTTCATTTACAATTACTGGTATGTGCAACAATTCTTTTTCTTTGTGACCAATCCCACACTCCATTTTCATCAAAGGTAACATCACGGCTAATTATTACCTTTTGAGAATTTGTATTGTATAACTTGTAGCCTTTAGTTTCTTCACTATACCCAACAAAGATGCATTTTTCTGCCTTATCATCAAGTTTCTTCCTTAGTTCATCGAGAACATGTGCATAAGCAATGCAACCAAAAACTTTTAGGTGATCAAGATTGGGCTTTTGTCCGCTCCAGGCTTCTTGTGGAGTTTTATCTCGTACACTTTTAATAGGACATCTATTCAAGATGTAGACTGCACAAGCCACTGCTTCTGCCCAAAAACTCTTTGGTAATTTCTTGCCATGTAGCATGCTTCTTACCAGGTCCATTATAGTCCTATTCTTCATTTCTATTACTCCATTTTGTTGAGGAGTGTATCTTGCAGTTACTTGATGTTTAACACCATACTTTCTCAAGAAATCATCACAAACTCTGTACTCAGTTTCCCTATCAGTTCTTAATGTTTTAAGAGTATAGCCACTTCTCCTTTCAACAAATGCCATAAAATTCTTAAGTATATCACAAGCATCAGATTTGTTTTTCAAGAAGTAAACCCATGTCTTCCTACTAAAGTCATCAATGAAAGTAATAAAATATTTGTTACCTCCATTGGATGGAACATCCACATAACATAAATCTGAGTGCACCAGCTCAAGCTGTTTTGTGGCTCTCCATGCATGCCCTTTAGGAAAAGGATCACGATGCTTTTTACCCACGACACATGTTTCACATAGCTGATCAGGAACTTTGATAACTAGCAAGCCTGCACCCCACTTTTTATTTGCAAGAAACTTGATGCTTTCAAAGTTGAAGTGTCCAAGCCGCATGTGCCAAAGCCAATTATTATCAACAATTGTAGCATTGCAGCACAAGGTATCACGGTACTTAATATTCATTGGGAATAGTCGATTGTTTGACATGCTTGTCTTTGCTATCAAGCCCATCTCCACATCGTTTATGGTGTAGCCTCTTTTGTTAAACCTCAAGTCATAGCCTTTCTCAGCTAGCTGTCCCACACTCAAAAGATTTTGACATATACCAGGTGCATAAAATACATCATAAATATAATTCAAAGATCCATCCTTCAATCTGATGGCAATTTTCCCTTTCCCCAAGGCTGCAAGTCTTGAATTATCACCAAGCTTGATTGTGGTTTGGAAGCTTTCATCTAAGTCAGAAAATAGTTCTTTTTTTTTCCGCTTAGATGATTGATGCAGTCTGTATCTAACAACCATTGATTATCATCTTTATCAGTAACAACGTTACTGGTCATTAGCACCGTCTTCATATTATCTTCATTTTCTGCAACATTTTCTGCAACTCGAGCATGACCTTCTCTAATGTTTGAAGCTTTAGCATGACATTCTCGACTATAGTGATCATACTTATTACAGTTATGGCACTGAATATGAGAATTGCATTCAGATTGAAAATGTCCATACTTCTTGCATTTGTGACATTGAATATTGGATTTATTTTGGAAATTACCTCTGGTTCCGTGGCTTGAGTCAGTTCTAGGAAACCTTCCTCTACCTCAGAAATTTTGTCCTCTTTGGTTGTAGTCCACCCTTCTTTGTATTGATCCTTCACTGAGATTCGCTTGAGCTTTTAATGTTTGCTCAGTTATGTCACTTGACCTTTCACTCATTCTAATTTCACGTGACTCCAAGTATGCTTGCAAATCATTCAAGGACATCTTACTGAGATCTTTTGATTCTTCGATTACTGCTACCACGTAATCAAATCGACTTGTGAGTGTGCGCATAATTTTCTCTATGACTTCTTTTTCTGAGATGCCATCCCTGTTATTCTTCATATCATTGACCACCTTAACCATTCGTGAAAAATAATCACGAATACTTTCATCCTTGCGTTGTTCCATCAGCTCAAACTGTCGTTTTAAGCCTTGCAACCTTGTTCGTTTAACTGGGTCAGCTCCTTCATATGTTTTGAGCAAAATTTTCGAAGCCTCCTTTGTTGTTTTAGCAAGGAAAATTTTCTCAAGAACAGGCAGCTCCACCGATTGACATATTAAAAACAAAGCTTTTTCATTGAGTAGACGATCTTTTTCTAACTGCTTCATATCAACCTTTGATTTTTCTTCTTCTGTTGGTTCAGCAAAACCGTTCTCCAAAATTTCTCCAAAGCCACTAGTACTTTTTAAACATAGCTCCATCAAACGTTTCCACATAGCAAAATTTGATCTTCCATCAAACTTGTAAATTGTTGATTGCACTTGTTGAAGTTGGGTTGCTCCCGTGCTTGAACTTGCTGCCATCTTGTTTCTATCTGGCTCTGATACTAGATGTTGGCAATTAAAATTGCCTTGCGAGAAGAATATGAAGAAAATAGAAAACAGAACACTCAATGAAACAATATGAACTCACAAAAGTTCTATTCACTCAAAAAGTCTGGTCTTTGTTAATGACCAAATACAACTTATGAAGAGGGAACTCGCTGGAGCTTCCCTATTGCAATTTTCTAAAACTCTCTCACAAGTACAATACAATACTAAATCAAGTTCTACTACAAGATATCTTATTTATACCCTAAACCCTAATCCATTAAAGAGAAGTTCAAATTGAATTAAAACTCTTAAGCATGAGTTGGCATGGATAAGCATTGACTTAGTCAAAAACAATTAAGCATGAGGTGTCCAACTCCTTAATAGCTAATATTTTCATTCTTCAAACTTCCAACACATTCTGGAACTTTGACAACAAAAAACAAGTTTAACTTCTAACAATCCAGAACCAGAACAAGGTGATACCCTCCTAGCCGAATCACAACACACATCCATAATAATGTATTTTAAAAGCTGTCTGTAAAAATAAGTGATTGAAATAGAGTCAATAGTTCATTTCAACCGTTATTTTACAATAGTCTCTACAGCTAAATGAACTAAAAAACACAAATTACCTATTGTTTGAAATGTAGTATTTTTTTTATCAAACAAATTTTTTTTTTGGAACATATAATAGTACTAAAATAAATATATTTTTTAAAAAAGATTATAAGAGGATTACAAGAGAATATAGTTCGTCAAATATATTTGGATCCTAGTAGAAAAAGAGAGACACACAAAAATAATCAAGGAAATCCTTATTGCAATCTCAAATATTTAGTATCAAGTAACCATTGGTTTAAAACTAATGTAACAAAGTACATGGCAATCCCAAATGGTGAGTGAGATATCTTTCTCATTGATGAAAGAGAAAAAAAATACATAGCTTATAATGTTACAATCACAGCTTATAGGATTGTGATGTCAGAGTGTAATTTATATACCAGTAAGTTGTTTGTAGCCTCGCACAAAATTAGATAGAGGTAGCCTTGACAAAGGAGAACCTAGCTTGTGGTATCTAAGTTGCACAAGTTGGTGCTTTTCCTTGAATTCTGGGTTTGACGTTAACACATTTTGCAGTTGCAATAGCTCCATTGAAACTTAGATCTATGTCACTCAGTTCAACTGATTCACATGCCACACCACTACTGCTGCAAATGAGAGCAATTCCTTCTAGAGTGGCTGAAGATCGATCCTCTTATGTTTTTGAAAGTGGTGTTGCTTATCTTTATTTTTTATGGATTCTGCAACCATTAAGAAAATAACTTAGAATCAAATTAATAATTATTTTGTTAATTTGCTTTATCATAAAAAATTACTCTAATGACTTTTATTTTTAACTTGAATTTGATTGGAATTATCCCAACTGAAAACTGAAATTGCCATTTAGTTAAATACCTATTGTGTGCATTGATTCCATGGGCAATACTCTTGATCTATAATAATAGGATTGCTAACATTGACCATTATGATATCTTCAAAATGCATATCAGACACGATAAGTTATTTGGGTGCGAGGCCAAGTCTTAATCCTCACACCATTGTCTGTATCCTTTTAGTATCTGCAATGTTTTATTCATAGGCAAACTACATTTCTGAAAATGAGATTCCCGAGAATAAAGTTTTCCCACCTTCATACATGAGAATATAGTTTTCCCAACTTAATAACTATCATTCACTAATTTTATTCCCGTGAATCTTTTATGCTTGATAATAACTTTTTAAAACTTATACCAAACGTGAGAACTTTTTATTTCCATACCTACATTCCTGGGAATATTTTTATAAAACTTCTATCAAACGCTACCTAAAGCTTCCAACATTGACCTCATGTCCTGGTCCACATGTCACATTTAGGATAGTGATTTGTTTGCTACCGTCACCCAAGGATATGCAATCATCACCGGTGCCAGTTTGAGTTAGTAATGTTCACTTGAGTTGATCTTCCAATGTGAATTCCATCTGTATTAGGGCTAGCTGCTGGTGCATTAATGCTAAAGTTTATAAATGTAACATTTTTGCACCCTAGAACATTAACATGAAATTTTTTGCTGTCTTTTGAAGTTATATCCCGGATTATTGAATTATCAAGGAAACTAAAGCCAAAATTCTGTGGAAAAATTTGTCAAGAAACACAATATGTTAGGGTGTTTGATGAAAATGAACTAGTATACTAGTTAAGGTATTTATTGAGGTATAAGTACTTCGTTTACCATAGCAAGTTACTTGCAATTCTTGTTTTTTCCACAATCATTATGTTTCCAAGCCGTTTCACCTTGGCCCCGGGTTCTAAATCGCGGACCGCAACATATATTGCGACCACAATATTGTGGATGCGGCGGTCGCCACAACAGCAACAAACTGCAATTGCGGCGTGATTCGTAATCACAAATAACGACCGCATCAAAACGGCAATTCGCCCGCAACGCATAACATGGCGGACCGCATCACACCACAGCTGAGCTTTGTGTGTTGTATTGGGGATGGTGGTGATTTAGGGGGTGTTGGTAACTGGGTAAATGCCATTAGGGAGATTGGGGTGTGATCTGATTTGGGTTAGAAATTTTTTGGGTGCTTGTGGGTAATTGTGGGGGGTAAGTGGTTTACGGGTGGAACTCTTGTGGGAATTGGGATTTTTGTGAGGGAGTGAATTAATTGTGTGGAATTTTCTCTTGGATCAATTCCTATCATGGGTGGCTGCAGGTCTAATTTAGTTTTAATGGGCCTATGATGTTTTGGCGATGCAACAGGTTATTAGAATTAGATCTTGTGTCCACTGTCCACAGGAGCTGGGTGCCACTTAGTTGCTTTGTTAATGTTAGGACTTATTCTATGGAATAGTTACAGTTTCCACTAAGCTATTTTTTTAAGTAAACAGCCTTTTTTTTTTTTTTAAGGAAGGATTGAGCATACAACTTAACACTTGATAAAATAATGTGATTAATTATTAATAAAGATGATGTAGTCTTAAAAATGAATAAAAATTTATGCAGCACTATTAATAAACGATATATAAAGAATTATAATAATTATAGAATTTTTTTACATTCGGCATGAACGTAAATTATTTCATGCCGCAGTGACAGCAATACGCATCGCAGCATCCGCAATGGCCGCAACCACAACCTTAATTTAGAACTATGTCTTGGCTATCAAAAGTTCCCCCACCGGATAAGGTAAAGAAATTAATATATCCAAATCTAACCCATTGATCTTCTCCATTGAGTTGGTTTGGGTCTTCGATCCGGTGCTTGAATATTCCCATATCAACCTGAACCTCGATAGGAGCCTTGCAAGGTCCTCTAAGATCTATTTGTTTCAACTTGTAATTAAATGCCTCCAGGAATTACAACTTTGCTTGGAGTTGTTGATGCACATGCAACTTCCCAAGCTTTTGTCAAAGCCTTAAGAATAAACCAAAAGAAAATTATGAGAAGCAATACACAAGGTACACCATCTTATAACTCTTTTGATCAAAATTTGTATAAAAGAATCATGTTTCAAATAGTGTAAACTTAATTTGATCTTACATTGGTAATATCTTCATTAGGTGTTGCACCATATGTTGTAACATCGAAGTCCCCAGACTGAGCTTTGCCATAGGAAGCTAGCAATAGCAACAAAGCAAATGTGGTCACAATCAGTTGAATTTCCATTTTTATCTTTCCTTGTTTTATAAGCCTTCTCTCTATTGCTTAAAAAACGAATGTGATTTACAGAATGTGATGAAATCCTATTTGGTAGAAAGCTATATATATTGTAAGGCCGATTTTATGGTGCACTCCATATCTAAGGAGTGCACTGGTGCACACATGTTTTGACCTGTTGTGGTAAGTCATTTAGAGTGTTTTTATTAAATTATCCGGTAGTAAGGATCTTGATTTCTGAATGCAGTGACCCCATGACAACGACAACACATCGACCCTTGGACAAATTGCAATTAATGCATGCTACACCAAAGTTCATTCACTAGTGCAGAAAAGGGGCTTAAAGTCGGTTAAAATTGACCTTTAAAGTCGATTTTTGAACCGATGTTGAAACGGACGATGTTGAATGTGTGCATTTTAGACATCAGTTTCCAACCGATGTCTAAAATACACTTTAGACATCGATTCTCACTTAATAACCGATATCTAAAGTGCTCTTTCAACATTTTTTTAAAAAAAGAATGGCACTTTAGACATCGGTTCTATCTCATAACCGATGTCTAAAGTGTTTTTCAACAGTTTTGTTTTTAAAAAAGAACAACACTTTAGACATCGGTTGCCTTTAGAACCGATGTTAAAAGTCTTTTTTTTTAAAAAATGGGTTTGTTATATCAATTTGGCCACATATTCAAACAAAATAAACATCAAAACATGTTTTCTCCATAACATAAATTCATTATCAAATACAAACTTCAACTTACAATCTCATTTCTAGATACAAACTTCCAAGTTTCACAATGACACTATTATCCATAATTTTCAGTCTTTATATAAACAAATCAGCACATAGAAGCATCACAACATGCATGAGATGTGGACTTCTTAAAGTGCAGCTGAAGTCTCAAGAATATCATATTTTACCTCCTTTCTCTGCTTCTCTTTTTTAGCAGCCTCTGTCCTTTGTTGCCGTATCTGTGCTAAGCGCTCTGCAATAATTACAAAGTAATATTAATTAAAGGAAAAAGCAAGTCCAAAGTAATATCAATCATGAACACCCTTTTATGATCTCTATTCTTCTACAACATAGTCCATGATTCAGAAAGGGGGACATAATATCATAACAGTGCAACACTAATGCAAAACAAAAAACAGTCACCTAAATATTTTTTTTGCTTGTTTTGTTTTCCCTTGCTCCTGTAGCCTCATATATCGCTCATGAGCCTTTTGTTTTTCTATCTCCTCCCTGCAAACAACTACATCAGAACAAGGCAAAATGTAGACAAGTGAATTTGACAAAGATAGTGGACTCACAAGGCAAAATATATGCATCTAAATAGTAGGTTCCTATGAAGCACACAAGAATTTCTCAACCAAATAGTCAAGAATGTGTAATATACCTTTCATGCCTTGAGAGTTCTGTTTTCTTCTCTATTTGTAGAAAATATGTATAACTCAAACAAAATGGTAGACAAGATAATCAAATAAAACAGTGGAGAATAAAGTTACTAGTTCAGCTTACATCAATATCATTGGCCTTCACATTCCTTGCTTTTGCTCGCACGGATTTAATTTCCATTCCAATTTCTCCAATTTTCACCTACTCAATCATGAAACCAACCTTCAATGTTATGTAAAAGTTCATTCCAATTGCATGAACTACAGTATAACATGCCTAACTTCCACCAATTCAGTCTAAAATCACTAAATCCCAAATCATTACTCAATCCACTAAACCCTAGACCTAAGATTACATCACACAATCCAAACGTACATATAAAATCAAATAAAGAAATCGAACGAGTTAGCAGAGAAACAAACCATAGTACCGTGTTATGCATCAAAATAGCACATCCAGACTCAAGCCGATCCTTATCAACAAAAGACAAGATCCCAACATAATACTCTGGCCCCACCGAAGATGAAACGATAGCGTGATTCTCATCGATGAGTTCTTCGAGATTTCCAACGCTCATAAGAGAACCTCTGAGATCCGACCTTCGATCTATCCTCTTCCGCCTTCTCCTCTTGCGGCTTCAAACGCTCCAGGTTCGCCACGAACTCCTCCTCTATCAACAGGTAGTCCTCAATTCTCTCCAGCTTCAGCAGCCTTAGCTTGCACTTCGAGAGCGGTGTCACAGTAGGCAACCGCGCCGCCGCCTCCGGACATTTCTGCTTTCGCTGCTTCCGACCGACGCGTGCCGGCGGAGCAGCTGGCTCGAACTTCTCCTCCTTCTTGTTGCCGCCGTCGGGTAACAGTGGAGTAACTGAGGAAAACGGCTCGGGTTAGGGCAGTGAAGAGAAGAGAAATGGCACGGTGAGATGGTTTTGGCAGAAGGAAGTGGGGAATGAAAATGAATAAACTGATATTAATTATTGACATTAGACATTCTAAAAATAACCGATGCCGAAAGTTTATTAGAATTTTAAATTTTTTGTTTTTTATTTTTAGATGTTAAAAAGTATTAATATCAATTATTTTAAGAATCAATGTAAAAAGTTTTGAGATTAATTTTAAAAATATCATCATCTCAATTGAGACATTGATTATAAAAGATCGATGTTAAATCTCCGATTTTAAAAATATATTTTATACTAGTGATTCAAAAATTAGTCCAACTTGAGATAAGGTTATGATGCATGAAGTTATAAAGATGCTAGTAAAAGGTACCAAAACATTATAATTTCTCCTTCGTTGATTTGAGGTTGTTGTTGGAAAAGTAATAAATTGTGTATTAAAAGTTTTTATAAAGGTGTGCAACTTGAATCTTATGAAAATTAGTGTGAGTTATCTTGTGGTCATGTTTACGAGTGTCCTTACGATACTCATTAAGGAATCCGTAAAATTATAAGAAATGGAGCTTGTATTGAAAAATTAAGTATTTCACTTGTTAGGCAATCCATAAGGAATGATTGCTTGTATATGCAACTCTCTCCAATTTTAAGAAATCCAAAATCAAATGTAGCATATTAAAATAATATTTTATTATTAAGCAACATCTAAGCAACTCCTATTGAAGATGTTTTAAGGGTACTCGTTAATATTCTCCTTTATCTTATTAATTAGTATATGGATATGTGCCGATTAATTCAAATATTGATTTTGAGGGATTCTGAAAATTATGTTTGTATGATTTCAAAAGGGAAACATTTGAATACTTTTTAGGAGCAATATCAATGCATATTGAAGCAAATATGAAAAATGCATAACTAATTATGGTAATTGCAATTGATATGTAAATGCATACACATGGAGCATTGACCATTTTTTGAAATCATTAATCCGATTCAATTGTTAGCATTTTGTAATGTGTACTTTTATTTCAATAACTAAGAGAGAAATATCAATAATATTGATTTATCAAAATATTATTAGATGTGAGTGTAAAAATTCTTTACATTAACAGTACATAAAAATTAAACTCATGTATACTATATAGTATAGATCGATGTAGTTTATTTCAGAATCAACACACTCTAAATATATATTTAATGATACATTCCTCAAAAATATAATATACGTTTAATGATGCTCAGTAGACTCATTAATGTGGTTTATCTTATTTTTATTTTTAAATTACAAAATAAATATGATTTTCAATTCATTAACGTCATTTATCTTTTTAAAATCTTTAAATTACAAATTAAAACATACAATATAACAAATTTAACAAAATAAAATTAATGATGTTTATATAATAAATCAATTGAATTAACATACGGTATTTTCATAAGTAAAAGCCCTGAATTAAATGGTTACATTCAATAAAGATTACTATCATTAATGTCATTTATCTTTCTTTTTTAAAAAAATTAAATGTTTACATTCAATAAGGATGACTTTGAGTAACTAGTAGTGTTAACCAGTTTGACCGGTTGCAGGTAAACAAGTTATCACCATTGATCCAATTTTTGGCAACATCCAATGGTTATAAGTAATGTGTGCACCAATACACTTGTAATGGCCGCATACACAATAAAAGTGGGCATATTGTAATGGCAAAATTTTAAAGCCACTAATATAGCAAACAAACTTTTGATCTATATATTTATGAATTTGATTGTGGTGGGGGATAACACACTAAAGAATTAGAACAACGATAGCCTAGGTACCCAAAAAAAAAAGGAAAAAAGAGAGAGCAATGATACCTTGATGGATCTATCATTGCACATAATAAACACGCGTAATCCAGGAAAAAACTGAAAGACATAATTTTTTTGGTTTCCTAGGTATCTTTCACACACAATTGTGGAGACTAATCCCTCAAGGTATTGGACTGCATTGAAGGGTTGACCTCTCCCACCAGGTTTTCTCCATATCGAAAGACATAATTTGGTTGAACTTCTATATTATTATAAGTTTTTGTTTTGCTCTGTGTCTTAATAATGCCAATTGTGGATGAAATAAATAAAACAAATTGTTAAATTTTTATAACGTTGGTTTTCTTTAATTATGGCCATGTCAATTTAGTTCAATTCTTTTTTTAGATTAATTTTGTTGAAGTATGGTTATTCACCGTCTAATCAAAATATATATGTTTTTAAAACCACATTTAAATAATTAAATATATAATATTTGGATGGTGTCCCCATCTTAAAATCTATCATATATAGAAAAGTTATCACCATTAAACATATTGTTTTTGTTTTTTTTTTATAAGCCAAAGTATTAATAGGGATCGTATTAGAGGTACTTCAACTCATGTATAAAGAACAAAGAAGGAAGATAACATGTAATTAACATACTGATCAAAAATGGTGATGAGTATGGTCATTACACTAATCAACCAACTAAAAGCTTAGTACATAACCAAAAAAAACCACCCACCAATTATTAGAGATGAATAATAACTATTCGGAAAATGATAAGAAACTCGATTGCATGTGAACATGTGAATTATTTTTTCAACAAATAGTTATACCGGTGGATATCACCCTTATCTTTCTCCATGATGAGTCACTACTTTATCTTTCCCATGATGCCTTCGAGTTCTTGAAAATTGGATCCTCTAACATCACTTTCAAAAATATACATGAGATTAATTTGAAACACTTGTTAACATATATGAAGTTAGCTAGGGGATGTATTTATATATAGATATATACCTTTTTTTTTTTTTTTGATCAAGGATATATCCCTTGTTTTTGATACACTGTGATGGTGGCTGGTGGCGATATATTGTCCAGGGTGGTGGAATTTTATCTAAAGTTGCAAATGTTGCTGATGCAGTGAAAACCAGAAAACTATTATAAGTGGTGGATGATCTTCCCAGGTTGATTCATTGGTGGTGGTGATGCACCTTTATTGTTTTTACTGCATTGGAGCATTGTCTGATCTTTCTTTTTTTGTATTTTGGTAGTAGTATGTATATGATGTTTTATTATTGTTGTCGAGAAGGATATATACGTTTGTTTTTAAGTTTTTTCTTAGGGAGGTCTAAGGTCCTAGTTAGGGTCAGGGGTGTTGCTGAAAGCTTGTAAGGTGTGGTGTTGAAAGCTTGTAAGCTCGCAGGTGTATATTGAGAACTTTGGTGTACTTTACTTCTATCTAGCTTCAAGCACATGATTGGATGTGTCTTACTGATCAATTTAGTGCTAGACTGCTCGGGGAAACATGATATGTTAAGGAACTGACAAGATGCTTCTAATACAAATTCCATGATTCTCCGGAGAAGGACTGCAGTTTGGTTTTGTTTAACTGAGGGTACTATCTAAGGAATCACTGATTAACCATTTTCTTTAGTTTGGCATGGGCTGTACATTATGACACAATGTTTTCAGAATCATACAGGTCATCCAACCGATGAAGGAATCGGTTCAAGGATTAATAGTCCACTCGAGATTGAACCGTGGTTGGATCGATACTAATTAAATAATATATTTTTTATTTTTAATTT
>JAUPTC010001385.1:0-25000 GCA_030762895.1 Sophora flavescens
TTGACCCTAACCTTTTCTTTCAGGAAGCTTTCTTGGAAGGCAAGGGATTGCTGCAAAGCCACTTGAGCCCGCTGCTCTTCCATTCTCAACACATCAGTATAGCCCGAGATGGAGACTTGCTCTTGAATTTTCTCAACAGCCAAAAGAGCCTCCTCAACCTTAGAATGAACATTACCAAAAACTATTTTGTTCCAAGTTCTGAACTCAGCCTTTAAAGCTTTCAGTTTGAGAGAGGATAAACATGGGACAGCAAAAGAATTCCTTCTGCCAGACCTCTTTCACTAGCCTGTGACAGTCTTCATGGTCTGACCACATATGAAAGTATTTAAAGGAGGATGGGAAAGTCTGCATACCTCTATTTAGGATCAGCAACAATGGAGGGTGGTCTGACTTGCTTCTTGGCAGAGTGCAACAAACACTGGAGCTCCAAAAGGAAAGCTAGTCATTGTTGCAGACTGTTCTGTCCAGCCTTCTTTCTGAAGCAGCTCTACCTCTTCTACCATTTGACCAAGTGAAGGCAGCACCTCTAGTGCTCAGATGGATAAGGTCACAGCTATCAGTCCAGGCCTGAAACTCATCACAAGATGCTTTTAAAGGAAGGCAGCTACCCATTTGCTCATGAGACCCCAGAACTGAGTTGAAATCCCCAATAAAATACCAAGGGCCTTGGTAACTCTGCTGCAAATTAGCTAAGTTTAACCATAGGTCTCTCCTCTTAACATGTGATGTGCTAGCATAAATGGCAGCCATGAACACAACTTGATCATCAATCTTGATAGATAGAGCAACATACTGGGCAGAAATGGACAAAATGGCAGGTGACAACTGTTCTGAGCATAAGCCCCACAGATTTGGCAAATTGTCATTTCTATCATTCACTACAACAGGTTTCATTTTAAGCTATTTCCAGAAAGAAATAGGGATTTGATCCATGGAAATCCAAGGCTCAGAGATAAATAAAAAATCAGGTTTATGTAAACCACAAAACTCTTTAAGGAACAATTTAGTATCTAAATTACCAATACCTCTAACATTCAAGTATAAAATCTTCATGAGGCAAAGTTAAGAGGACCTGCTTTAGATCTTGTGATACGACCTGCAGATTGAATCACCTGCTTATTCTTCTTCAGTCTTTGCTTCTTTTTCTGAGATTTCGACAGGACTTCAGCGAAGCCAGGATCCTCATTGTTGTCTTGATTTCCCTGGGTAGAGAGAGGCATGCCTTCATCAAAATCATCCTCAGTTCCATCAGCCCAGAATTTTGACTTCAGGACTGTTAGTTCCTTCTGGACTTGGGGGTGAACATAACCAACTGAGTGCTGATAGCGGAGCCATTGGTTGTGGAGACAAAAGAATCAGTAGCATGCTCAGAGTCTAGAGAGTCAGGCACTATCTCCTCATTATTACTGCAGCCAGGCTCAATATTTCGAGCCTGAGTTTATAAAGGGTCAATTTGAGCCAGTGTATCAGCATTGTTATGGATAGATACATCAACAACTGCTACTGCAACTTCACCAACAGTAGCAGCAGGGTTAGACATATCCGGTGTTGGTAGGTTATTTACACTGTCGGTTAAGACATGATCATTCTGTACCAATGCAGCAACATTGTTGTGGTCTGTAGATTCATCAAAAACCACTGCAACAACATTCCCATCAGCAGCAACAGGAGTAGGCCCTTCCTGATTTGGGGCATTATCAGAAGGGACACGATCATCTGCCTTGTCATCCTCATTGACCAAATTGATCAAAGCCTGATCAGTGGCAGCCTGCTGAGGATTATGTGCTGTTTTAGGCACATATATTGATTTTACCCTTGGTTGATGTTGTTGTTCCTAATCAGCCTTCAATGCTTGCTGCAAAAGGAAGCCCTCTTTCTTATTACATTGTTAAATAGAATGACCAATTGATTGACAAGTTTTACAGAAAGAAGGTAATTTTTCATAAACAATTTCCACATAGAAGGCAAAATTGTCTCTTTCAACCATGATCACATTTGGAAGTGCCTTGTAAGATCAACATCAACCAGCACACGGGCATAATGTCCAAACACTCTATTTTTCGTTGCCTCATCCAAAACAATTGGTGTTCCAACACCATTGGCAATCTCAAAAAATAGTTTAGGGCACCAGTATTCTTGAGGTAGATCATGAATGCGGATCCAAGCTTGCACATGAGTCTGCTTTTGTTTATTTGGATTGAAGTCTGGCATCCATTGAAACAATCACAGCAGACTTGGCTTCAAATTCCATGATCCAACATACCAGACTCTCCTTAGATCTTCTTGTGATGCGAAGCAAAATTCATAATAGCCTTTTCCCAAAGGTATCATGTTCCAGTGAGTGAGTGGCTTCCACAGAGACAAAAGCTTAGCCTTCAGATCAGTAAACTTCATCGGTTTACTCCCTTTTTCCAACAGAATTCGCCCCTGCAGGTTGTTTTTACAGGCTTGCAGCCCTTGCTGGTATTCATCCTCTGAAATTTTGATCAAGACATGTTCTCCTTTTAGGCAAGGTTTCGGCAACTGAGACAGTGACACATTGATCGAACTATTCAGGGCTTGTGCAAAGGTTTTTGACTGAGGCGAAGAAGAAGCATGAGGGGGAGAGGGAGGGGGAGACGCAAGAAACTGCCATGGGCAAACAATATTGCGTGCGGCCGAAGCCATGATCATGCAAACCCTAGGCTATCATGGAAAAATCACCACCTTCCTTCAAGGATACTTTATATGCCCAAGAACTTAATATAATCTAACTGTTGGTTATCGGATCGGAAGATAGGTAATTTGCATGTTCAGGTAATTCCTTTTGAACATCGGAAGAGACTTTAGGATAATTGAGGGTTCCAATTGGCAAAGAAATTGAACATAGGGATAAGAGAATAATCACTTAGGTAGCTTGAATGATTGGGTAGGTGGATTCATGACCTTAGAAGCCTTAATCTTAATTTGAATCTCACTGTTATCTGTTAGTTTAGATAATTGATATTTGATAGTTGATTTGTTAATGATAATTCTCTTTCTTCATAACAAACTACTTGTTGACTTGGTCAAACTGCTTTGAATTAGCTTGAATTTTGGTATAATTGGTCGCCCAATCCCTGTGTTCGATCTCGGTAACTACTTACCGTGTTTTATTACTTGCTTCGATCCGGTACACTTGCCGGAGTCCCATTAGTGGGAGATTGAGTTTGATAATTATGGGGAGGCTATTGGCTCGCATGCTAATGATTTTTCTAGTTTCTTGGCTGTGCAAGCTAAAAGCCATGCTAGCACATTGATTGAGGAATGGTCTAAAGTACTCGAGAACGTGAAAAATCATATTTAGGAGTTACTCACGGTAAAGTAACTTTTAACCTCTTCATTTGTATCTATTGTATTTAGGCATATTATCATTCACAAATTCATCTATTTTGTTCTGTAATGTAGGTCTATTTTGATATGCCGAATACTACAGCTATGAAGAAGAAAGTTCTTTCACATGCTGCTAAGCTTTGGACGAGGTTTAAGTCAACCCTGTCTAGTAATTACATCTTTGGAATGTAGGCCGACAAGTCTCCTACTGATGATTACCCTTTCCTTGATCGAGATACGTGGGATCAATTTGTGGCGATCCGACGCTTGCCTGCCTATCTGGTTAGTTGAAGTTAAATTTTTTTATAATAAGCCAACCTAAATTTTTTTATTTAATTGAATTGACTACTTGCTATTTGTAATAGGAGAAAAGGGGAAAGGCTGAGGGGATCCAGGAAAAAAAATGTCCACAAACATCATATATCTTGTGGTGGCTATAAACTGGTTTGGCATAATATAATGGAGGCGAAGTTTAAGAAGAGGCAGGAAGAAGCAGGAGATGAGGATACAGTTATTGATTCTCCGACTCCCCCCTCCCCACGCGGGGATACATGGATTGAAGGTCGAAAGACAAAGTTGGGGGTTATTAAATCTGAGCCCACACACGTTGTTGCTGAAAAGATTGTAAGTAATTAATATTTAATTATACTTGCACTTTGTAACAAACTTTTAGGTATATTACACATTTTTTTGAATTTCGTCTTTGTAGGCTTCGCTGAAGGAACAAAGCTTGCAAGGATCATTCGCTCCACAGGGTCGTCGGGATATCCTGGTCACTGCCCTAGACAAAGATGACCACCTTGACCGAGTCATTGGTGTTGGAGTGCAAGAGAACGGGAGCAGCTACTCACGGAGAAGATTAGAAAGGATGTTATCCGATCGCTTTTAAAGGACCCGGGGGCTCTCCGGACTCTTATATCATCTATGCAAACCGAAGCAAACCCAACTGTCCAACCTTCACATGTGAGTACAAATGGGAGATGTCCAGGTCAACATGTGTTGGTAGATGATGATGAGGAGCGGGACAATGATGAGCTGGTGGCACCGGTGGAGGCGAAGGTATTCATATTCATTATATTAATTATGTCTTTCTCTATTTACAATTAAAATGACTTGACAATATTTAATAATTCTGTATCTTTGTTAATTGTTTAGGATAATAACAAAGCCGGTGGTCCATCGAATCTGTCGTAGGAGAGGGGGAAGTCTCTTTCACCCCAGGTATTCATAATCATTCAATTATTACTTATGTTTTTATATTGTTTAGGATAATATTTACCCTTTATTCATAATTCTTTATATTGTTTGTTTAGGACAACGCAGCTCCGTCGAATCCGAGAAAGTGTAGTATCTCGCCGATAGCTCGTCTGGCTGCATGGGTGACGGTGTACCAACACGACGACTTTGATACTCCTTTGGAACATGATGGCACTGTAACTGACTTGTTTCCTAGTTTTTATATCTCGGGGGATGTGGGTGACGTAGTCCATGATCGAGTATGGATAACCAATATGGTTGTTAGTGTTTGGTGCACGTACGTACTAACATTTCAATATAATTTATTTATTTCAATATATTACGTAATGAACATTGACTAATTATTTCATTTCTTAGGTATCTGCATCGCCTTGCTATGACAAAGGGCATCCCGTCTAGTTATGGATTCTTAGACCCCACCCTCATTCAGGGTGATTTCTACATAACTGGCGATGCCATCACCAGATACTTGCAATCCGTAGTATCTATTAGCCACACTGAGGTATATATGGCACCACTTCTCAGGAATGACCATTGGCAGTTCCTCATACTTTGCCCAGCACAGCATACAGTCATATTTCATTGCTCGTTGCACTTTCTGCCGGACCCTCAAGTGAAACAGTATATTGATAGGTACGTAAAATCTTATTTATAATTCGTAACTTTTTTCTTTTATTTTATTAAATATGCATGAACAAATCATTGACATTCATATTTTTTTTATCATATTGCAATGATTGCGTGTTTCAACGCTTCCACAAATGGTAAAAGTAGGGGTGTAAAGACAAAACTCAAGGCTACATGGATTATCCCAAAGGTAAGTAGTTTATTAAATAGTAATTATTATTATTATTATTATTATTATTATTATTATTATTATTATTATTATTATTATACTCATATATTATTTTTACTTGATATTGATCAATTTCAAATTGATTTGTAGTCTCGTAGACAAGTCGGCGATTGGGAGTGTGCCTACTATGTCATAAGACATATGTTAGACATTGTCTCCACTGGTATTAAAGATAAATGGTCGCAGGTAATAAATAGCTATATATATATATATATATATATATATATATATACATACATACATTCAGTTAATTAATTATATCCATTTTTATGTCAATATTACATTTGTTTTTATGCGTATTTTCAACCTTTTGTGTTCTATAATTTTTAAAATTTATCATATCCATTTATCAATATAATGCCATATTTGTATTCCATATCGGTATTCATACTTACTAACTACTATCTTACAAATTTTTTTTGGTCTTTGACCGCGATTTTCCATAGGTAAAGTTGTGAGACTAATCCTCGGGTCGGGGTTAGCGTTTAGGTAAAACTCTCCTTAAAGTGTCGACTAGGGGCATAGTCCACTATCTGGAATAATTAATTTTGCATATTAATTTTCATTATAAATAAAATTTGCGTCTCGTATTTAGGTTGTATGGTAAAGTTATTATTTGAGAGGGTGTTCCGAAACCATAATGGTTGTTAATGGGGTCTTTTCAAAAGACTCATTTTTTTTAATATCGCGAATTTGAGTCTCCTCTACTGTTGCAATCCATCGTGCACCAATCACATCTTCAAGGTCACACAGCTTCATCATGGCTTGCTTCACCATCCTCATCCGCCACAACCTCGAAATCTCAAGTCTATGTGAGATTTTTCACTCTATGTTCTGCAATTAGGGATTTGGGATTTAGTTTCTCTTAAGGTTTCTAAATTACTTAACGGGGTTCTGGTTCTTCTCAGTTTTTCCATTTCCACATTGAAGATGTTTTTGTGAATAACTAGTTTCTAGGGGTCTGGTTGCTTTATTTTTAGTTTTAGAAATAATTACAAAACCGATACCTTGTTTTGTTTTTGTTTACTGTTTTAGAAATATTATACAGGAAACACTGAAAACAACTTTTCCTTGTTTTCACTTTTTCCTTCACAAATTTTTGGAAACGGGAAACAAAATAAAAATAATGTGACAGTTTTATAATTATTTCTAAAAACATAAAATTGAAAACAAAGCAAACAAACCCTAAACTTGTCTCTCTCTTTTTTTTTGGTAGAAACTCTAAACTTGTCTAAGTAGTAGGTCTCTGCCAGGTGTTTGCTACATAATTGTGATTTGTGGAATATCTAAGAATAGGCATTCAATGGAAAATATAAAACGCATTTCTGTGTAGAGTGATACCAAAAAAAGCATTGGTGGAAAGCATTTAGTTTTCATTTGAAATGTTTTTGTCCGGGGTTTGAGATACATAATTATGTATAAACTTCCTCTCTCTCTTTTTTGACGGGGAAGTCCACATGTATAAACTTCCTTTATTAGCTATTGATTTACTATATTTATGTTAAGATACTCAAATTCTCTCCTTAAAATATTTCTTAGGTACTTGATATTTATAGGACAAATTAATATGATCCATCTAAATGAGAAATGTTTGGCCACACCAAATAATTATATATTAAATGAAGTCCTTGTAGTTTACCATGGAGAGGTTATTTGGTAACTTGCCAGTATTACACTACTCTACTAAAGTTGTAGTGTGTGTTTGGTTTTACGTTGTAAAATGTGATTTTAGTAAAAATGAGATGTTTGATTATTGTCAGGTAAAATTGATTTAGCCTCTAGAAACAATTCTGACTAGAAGTTAAAAAGTGACTTTTAAGTTGAGTTGCAAAATTTACACTAAGTTTTACATACGTCAAATTTGCTTTCAAAATAAAAATAATCAAACATAAATCACTTCACTTCAAACTCAATTTTAACCAAATCATTTTTACAAAATCAATTATATTCAAACTACTTTTATCAAACGCTCGTCCAAACATACACGTAATAGGTGGCATTACATAAATATACACAATTTGCTTGAATTAAAAATGAAATCAATATTAATTTTATTAAATTAAATCTGGAGGCACTTACTGTGCTTACGTCACAATGCCAATTATCATAATTCACGATTCATAAGTGGGTTCTTTTAAGAAAGTCTAATTGTAGTCTTGAATTGCACATTCCAATCCCTGGTATATTGGTGACTTATGTTTCCTTGCCTCTGGTTTGCACGGGTTAATTAATTAAGGTTTAATTGTACTAATGGTCCCCCAAGTATTGGTAATGTGCGATTTTAGTCCTGTAACATACCGTTTTTCATAAATAAGCTTAATGCATTTATATATATTATATATATGTTTGCATATGTTTGTTAGGTTGTTTTTGATGTCTAAGTTCATGTTTGGGAAAGTTTAGTCTTAGAAAGGTTCAACCCTTTTAGAGTCATAGTAACATGTTTCACCGTTTTGGTAATATTTTGAGTTCTAGATGCCCGATCGAGGTGATCTTTGTGGCGTTGGAAATCTAAGAGAATTATCTACAAGTCTTATTGCTAGTTTTTTTTTCTAAATCAATCATCTAGGAGGTCTCAAAAGGCATTCTTTCAGCGCCCCATGCTCAGGTGTCAGAGTCTATAAATAGAGCAGTTTCGTGAGGGTTATGATTCAAACCCTATTTTGGCACTTTGGACAGCTTTAGTGGGGCAAAAACGTCTTCTATCTTACTCCCATTGAACCCCTTTGATGCCCTTGGTGTTCTTGCTCTAGTTTTGGGAGATCTTTGTTGGTTTGTGCCAATCATAGAAGGTAATGGTTCTTTCCCTCCTTGGTTCCCTTTCTTGTTTTTGATTTGGGAAACTAATTGGTTAACCTTTTGTTTGACCAAGTCTTGGAAAGCTAGTCAAGCCGCTTGAGGGAAACGTGTTGGTTCTTCGTCTGGGTTGCCAGTTGGCTTTCGTTGGTTGGAATCTTCATACCAGGTATATGGAGAAGGATAGTATAATCATTAGGCAAGGGGGTAGTGTAATATGAGGGGTTCCCATGACCCCATAGTTGTTTGTTATGATAAATGCTAAGTTTGTAACATGCCTATTTGTGATAAATGCCTATTATGTGTTTGTTGATATGTTTATATGAATAATTGGTATGTCAATCATGTATGCCCCGTTGATATGTTGATACCATGTTTAATTGGTTGTTTGATATGGGTGATTATGCCATGATAAAGTTGGTTGATTTGGTATGTTTATACCTGTTGGTTGAGGTTTGTGGCTTGAAGCCAATATGTTTAAAGAACCCTTAATTGGTTAAAATAGGGCTCTGGTTAATATGATGTTTAAGGGATTTATTCCCCCAAAATTGGTTATAAAACATGAACTGTTAGTAAAGGTGAGATTTACGCCAATGGTTTAGTGAAGAACGTTAGGAATGATTTAGGAGTGGTTTAGGGTGTTTTTGGTTAAAAGAATTTAGCAAGAAATCTTCCCAGAACAGTACGGCCTGTCCAGGAGCACGACTGTGCTGAACAGGGAGCACGCCCCGCTCCCAGTTTGAATTCTGGAAAATGGCCACGTATTAAGCACGGCCGTGCAGTCGAGGAGCACGACCATGCATATCATCATGGTCGTGCCTAAAATGAAGCACGACCATGCTCTACTTAAGTGGCAGCACGCCCGTGCTGGGGTTAAGCACTCCCGTGCTCACCCTCTGTACAGAGATTGAGATTAAAGGTTTAAAGGGGTTTTAATCCCAATCTCCCCAATAACATGATGATAAAATGATGAATCAATGATAAGGACTAGACAACTCGGTTAATGACTAATGAAGATAATTAACGATAATTGGATGTTTAAGTTGGTAATCGTTAGGTTATCGCACATTGATAACATTGGTGCTTATTGGCCAAAGTGACCTCGATGCTTATTGGTGGAGGTGTTGATGATATTAAGTCTTGGGTGATTATTGGCCCAAGCATGACGATGTAGATGAAGAAGTCTTGGGAGATTTTTGGCCCGAGCAAAGGAGGTGGTTGTTATTGTTTGTTGTTGTGCCATGCAGAGAGCATTGGAACTGATGGTTGAGGGGGAGGTTCGACATAGGGGAGATCACTCGAGAATACGGTGATCTGGCCATCCACGGTAGGTCACCCGATGGTTGGGTGACCGTGATCCCTCGTGATGTGGCATTTGCGGTTTGATGCGTTGACTATCCATGGGGTTCACCCAAGGTTTGGGGAACTACCGGTGTTGGTGCTTCTATGGCCAATAAGGATATGTAACTTCGAAGTCGTTCATCTCGAGTTAGTAGGATCCACATGCATAATGGAGTAGCAGAGTAGTGTTGCATTGCACCGCATAGCATACTTGGTTGGTTTATGATGTTTATATGTGTATATGTATGCTTATGATGTTGTTATGCCATGATGTATGATCATCTTATTCCTATCTCCATGACGTTGTGATTATATGTTTTCTTACTCCCCGTTTCTCTGTTTTCTGTTTGGCATGTATCGTTTTATGAAGAGGATGGTGAGTAGCTTGGAGAGGAGGGACTCTGAGGAGCCGCGACTCTTTAGTTAGGATTTCCAGTTTCAGTTGTTTAGTTTTATGCCACTTTTCAGTTGTATTCCGAGGATTTTATTTCGAAACGGTTATACCAGCTCTATACGTGACATCGGGGTTGGGTTATGTTTGCCTTAGTTTCATGTTATGTTTCTTTCAATTCCTTTAAACCTGGTTTTTATTTCCGCGTTTTGTTGAATTAGTTATATGGGACCTTTCTACCCATGATCCTTTTTATTAAAGGACGTATGTTTTATGTTTTATCTTTATATTTTATGCTTTATAAAGTACGGGGTATCTGGGTGTCACATTTAGTCGTATCAGAGCAGTTCGGCCTTGTCCGAACGTGGTATGAGTCTGTTGGGTGCTCTTGTTTGAATTGTCTATATTTATATAGACAATGTTATGTGGTACTAAGTACCTATAGTTCCGTTTTGTCTCGACTTTCTGTATTTGGTGGTTTCTTTTGAACGATCCAAGAAGACTGCGAGTTCTTCTTGTGCTTAGGAAGGTGGTTCTATTATCTTTTGATAATAAGAACTCTGCAGCTGATCTTGTGCGGTTACCTTTTAAAAACCGCTTGATGTTATTCTTTGAATGAGCTTGTTATCTTCCAACCATGTTCCCTTCGATTGCTTCGATAATACCATAGTTCTTAGAACTCTTGTGGAGTCTAAGGATCCAAGATTTCCCTCTGCCGATCGAGTTATGGCTCTTACGAAAGAAGAGGCCCAAGTCTACATAATGTTGTCTTCCTTGGTAGTAGAGAGCAGCCCTCCTGATGTCGCTAGCTTGCCTGTTGTGCGGGACTTTCCATAACTTACCCCTAGAGAGAGATGTTGAGTTCACCATAGACTTAGTGCCTGGCACCGGGCCAATCTCTATAGCACCCTATAGAATGTCTTCTCTAAAGTTAGTTAAGTTAAAGGAATAGTTGGATGACCTGATGAAGAAGCAGTTCATTAGGCCGAGTGTGTCTCCGAGGGAAGCACATGTGTTGTCGGTGAAGAAGAATGATGGTAGTATGAGGTTGTGTGTCGACTATCGGCTGCTCAACAAGGTGACCATAAAGAATCGGTATCCCTTCCCTAGGATTGATGATCTCATGGACTAGTTGATGGGTGTTTGCATCTTTTCTAAGATAGATTTGAGGTTAGGGTGCCATCAGATTCGGGTTAAGTCTGAGGACATCCCGAAGACAGCGTTCAGAACGCGATATGGTCACTACGAGTACTTGGTTATGCCCTTCGGTGTGACCAATGCTCTTGCGGTGTTCATGGACTACATGAACAAGACTTGTCACCCTTACTTGGATAAGTTTGTGGTGGTGTTCATAGATGACATCTTAGTGTACTCCAAGAGCAAGGAGGAACACGAGGAAAACCTGAGGGTTGTCTTGCAAACCCTTAAGGAAAAGCAGTTGTATGCTAAGTTATGTAATTGTGAGTTCTGGTTAGAGGAAGTGAGCTTCTTAGGACATGTCATCTCTATGGGTGGCAGTGCAGTGGACCCAACTAAGGTAGAGACGGTGCTCTTGTGGGAAGCGCCGAAATAAGTAATCGAGATTAGGAGTTTCTTAGGGTTAGTCGGGTATTGCAGAAGGTTTATAGAAGGTTTCTCTAAGATAGCTTTACCTTTAACCCGTCTCACCAAGAAGGGACAGTTGTTTGTGTGGGACTCTAAGTGTGAAGAGAGTTTCGGCACCCTTAAGGATAGGTTGACATCAGCACCAGTGTTAGTTTTTCCAGATCCTAGTGAACCCTTCGTAGTTTACTGCAATGCTTATAAGAAAGGGTTAGGCGGTGTGTTGATGTATAATGGTAAGGTAGTTGCTTATGCTTCTAGGAAGCTGAAAGCCCATGAGAAGAACTACCCTACCCATGACCTAAAGCTAGGAGCTGTGGTATTTACCTTAAAGATCTGGAGGCATTACCTTTATGGAGCGAGGTTTGATGTTTTAGTGATCATAAGAGTTTGAGGTATCTCTTTGATCAAAAGGAGTTGAATATGAGGCAGCATAGGTGGATGTAGTTCTTAAAGGATTATGACTTCGAGCTGACCTATCACCCAGGAAAGGCCAATGTGGTGGCCGATGTCTTGAGTAGGAAAACCTTGCATATCTCCGCTTTGATGCTTGGGGAGATAGATCCGATTGAGGAGTTTAGAGACCTTAGTCTAGCTTGTGAGTTTACCCCTATGAGTATCAGGCTTGGTACCTTGAAGGTTACCAACAACTTGATGGATCAGATTAGAGAGGGTCGGAAGTTAGACAAGTTTCTTTTAGACCTGCGAGAGTTGCTTGCTCAGGGTAGAGACCTTAGTTTTAAGGATTGCAGTGATGGTGTCTTAAGGGTTAAAGATAGAGTATGCATACCGGATGTTCCTGAGCTTAGAAAGTTGATCCTTGAGGAAGGACATAGGAGTGGACTGAGTGTGCACCCAGGTGCCACCAAGATGTATCAGGACCTTAAGAAGATGGTTTGGTGGCCTACGATGAAAAAGGACGTGGCCGAGTTTGTGTATTTGTCTGATGGCCGAGATAGAACACCAAAAGTCTTCAGGTAAGTTGCAACCTTTGAGTGTCCCATAATGGAAATGGAATAGTATCTCCATGGATTTTGTGTCTGGACTCCCTAGGACTCCAGCTGGTTTTGAGGCTATATGGGTTGTTGTGGATAGATTGACTAAGTCTGCCCATTTCATCCCTATGAACATGGAGTTTCCTTTAGAGAAGTTGGACAAGCTGTACATCAAGGAGATAGTTAGGCTTCATGGTGTACCCTCTAGCACTGTATCAGATAGAGACCCGAGGTTTACCTCTAGGTTCTGGGAGAGTTTGCAGCATGCTTTAGGGACAAAGCTTAGGCTTAGTTCAGCTTATCACCCACAGACGGATGGCCAGTCTAAAAGGACCATCCAGTCCTTAGAGGACTTGTTGAGAGCTTGTGTGCTATAACAGTATGGTAGTTGGGAGGAGATGTAGGACACCCTTGTGTTAGAATGAACCTGGTGATAATGTGGTACTTGGACCTGAGGTAGTGCAAGAAACAACATAAAAGTGAGGATGATTCAGGAAAAGTCGAAAGTGGCACAAGGTAGGCAAATGCGCTACCATGACAAAAGGAGGAAGGCGCACGAATTCCAGGAAGGTGATCATGTGTCCTTGAGAGTTACTCCAACGACTGCGGTTGGTAGAGCGATGAAAGCAAGAAAGCCATCTGTTATTAGGAGATCCGAGTCTTTCCTACCTTGGTGAACAAGTGCAGAATCTTCGAGGATGCTTAGGAGGCCAGTATCGCAAGCCGAAAAATTTCAGAGATCCAGAGCAATAAGGACTAAGATAAGAAGAACGAGGTGAGACAACGTCTAACCCCTAGTCGGCAGAGACTTCAAGCATAATGGCAAGGAATCACAGTTCTCAGCAGGTAAGCCTAAGGATCGGGATTCTCCTAAACATGTCAGATGTGGAAAACGTGGAGAAGGTCACTATACCCATCAATGCAAGGAGACGAACATCATCTGTTTTAAGTGTGGCAAGTATGGTCACCCCAGCCGGAACTGTAAAGGAGAAAAGTCAGAACCACAGAGTACTAGCATGAATCAGAGTGCGCAGCGGAAGCGTAGTGGATCTGGAGCCTCGAAGTCCGTTAACTCAACCCAAGGTATCCGCCTAATTGGTGAAAGTTTAATCAGTTAAGGTGATAGAAATTTCGAGGACGAAATTTTTATAAGGGGGGTGGAATTGTAACACACCGTTTTTCATAAAGAAGCTTAATGCATTTATATATATTATATATATATGTTTGCATATTCTTATTAGGTTGTTTTTGATGTCTAAGTTCATGTTTGAGAAAGTTTAGCCATAGAAAGGTTCAACTCTTTGAGTCCTAGTAACATGTTTCACCGTTTTGGACATATCTTGAGTTACAGATGTCCGATCGAGGTGATCTTTGTGGCTTTGGAAAGCTAAGAGAATTATCTACAAGTCGTCTTCATAGTGTTTTTTCCAAATCGATCATCTATGTGGTCTCGCAAGGCATTCTTTCAGCGCCCCATGCTCAGGAGTTGAGCACGGTTGTGCGGAACAGGGAGCAAGGCCGTGCTCAGGTATCAAAGCCAAACCCTATTTTGGCACTTTGGGCAGCTTTTGTGGGGCAAAAACTCTTCCCTCTTCCACCCCTTGAACCCCTTTTATGCCATTGGTGTTCTTGCTCTAGTTTTGGGAGATCTTGGTTGGTCCGTGCCAATCATAGAAGGTAATGGTTCTTTCCCTCTTTAGTTCCCTTTCTTGCTTTTGATTTGGGAACTAATTGGTTAACCTTTTGTTTGACCAAGGCTTGGAAAGCTAGTCAAGCCGCTTGAGGGAAACGTGTTGGTTCTTCGTTTGGGTTGCCAGTTTGCTTTCGTTGGTTGGAATCTTCATACCAGGTATGGGGAGAAGGATAGTACCATCATTAGGCAAAGGGTAGTGTAAGATGAGGGGTTCCATGACCACATAGTTGTTTGTTATGATAAATGCTAAGTTTGTAACATGCCTATCTGTGAATAACTAGGAATGGTTTTCTGAATTATTGATTATTTTCGTATACTTATTGCCCAGGACATTTAGTAGAAGGCCAACTCGAGGGTGCTAAAGGAGGTTTTAGCCCACGGGGCTGATTACGGAGATGATCCGCAGGGCAGGCGTGCCAGTGACTGATGGGGTAGAGAAGATTCCCCATCAGCCGATTGACAGAGAGTAAATACACCGCCACAGCTTTGCTGAGCCTGCACCTCCCAGGAGACCAGCAGGACAGCCGCCTCAGAGGACACAATCATTGGATATGGTTTTGCTTTTGCAAAACCAACAGGCAGAGAGGAGGTCCCATGAGGTGCTGCGGGAGTTCTTCAGAGAGTTATCATTGGCTCAGCAGGAGGGACTGGTACCCCTTTACCCTTCTGAGGAGGATCTGGCACCTCGGCTTGGGTGGCAGGATTATCCTGGTGACCAGGATGCTATACCACAGGGCGGTGCCCGAGGTACCAGCAGAGGATGAGGTAGCAGCAGCTCAGCAGGGTGACCCGGTGGATGATATTGACTTTGAGCAGTGATCCGGGCCCCATCATTACCAGTTGCCCAGTTAACAGTTTCATTCCCTAATTCCCCGAGTTCTAGCTATGTTGTTCTTATTCGATATGGTTGTATATTGATAGATAGCTAGAAACTCATACTTTGATTGTGGTTACTTTGTGCATTGTTTCTGACTCGTATATATATCTTGTGGTGCATGTTTAGTTTAGTTTTTCTTTTAAATTTTAAATTTTTTATCATATTATTGACCATTGTTTTACTTGTGGATAATTAGATGCAATTCACAATCTCTCCGGACCACCCCAAATTCAAAAACATCAAAGATGCGATCCGAGTTAGACGAATCCCATTCCCGGAAATTGAAACTTTAACTCATAATCAAAGGGAAAAGATTCTAATGGGTTCATATCCAGGATTCGATTCATCGCGTTTGGAATATTGTCGGGGTGCGAATGAGTATTCAAGGATTGAGATTCGTAAGGATGTTGAAAGGAGAGCAAAATAATTTATACCGTGCATTAGTGATGGACATAAATGGTATGATGAGTTGATCGAAAAGAAGATAAGGAAGCCAAATGTGATCCCGTTTCCGGAAGTAGAGAGCTATACCGAGGAAGAAGTGGAAAGATGGGATTGGACTTGGTTGTAAACTCTCAAGAGCGTGAATGACTATGCATGGCTAAAGATGGAAGAGGCTAGACTTGCTAAGCTAGCATTGGAAGGAAATCCAGAAGAAGAATCAAAAGTGGAGGAAAAAGGGAAGGAGTCCCCTCGGACTCCTTGAGCTAACATTTCTTGAACTCATCTCCTCTCATTTTCTTTTCTTTCTTTCCTTTCTCTCTCCTACTCTATCAATTCTTGTTTGCTTGTTAATAATTGGTCAATAAGAAAAAACATAGCGTCATTGAGTCAAGTTGGTAAGTTTGTGGATTAAATTGAACGCAGCTTGGTTGAATGCAAGAGTTTTTGTGAAAACCACATTGATGAACCCCTGTCGATGTTTTGAAAGTTCAAATCCCCATGTGAAAATCAAAAATAAGAACTTAGAGGATTTTTTTTTAATGATTGCATGATTTATAATAAGTTTGGGGTGAAGGGGTGCACATTCTAGGAATCGTATCTCGGTCAAACAAGTTGCGAAAATAATCGGGTGAGAATTTGAGCCTCCTCCATTGTTTTAATTGAGTGAATCACATTAAGTGACATTTTTCCCGGATTTGCTTGAATCTCTTCATGGTTTTCTTATTTATGTGTTGCATCATATGATCTAGACAATTTTTCTTTGAATTAGCTACTTAGCCTAAATGAACCATCCTTGATGCGTGTTCCCTAATTAGCCACATTGAGTCTTAAAGCCTATTGTTCTTTATGACCTTAAGATACAAGACTTTAATCCGGAAAAACCATGATATCCCAATCCTTGGATTTAGGAGAGCATGGAATTCTTAGCAATGTAAGTGTTGTTTGGAAACTAAGTTTGGGGTGGCTACAAGGTTTATCATGTTATTTTGGTTGAGAAAAAGAAAAAGCAAAAAGTTTGAAGCCAAAGGCTTAAGAGAGAGAATGAAAAAAAAAATGCCAAAAAGGACAAAGCGAAAAAGATGTGAAAAAGGAAAAGGGTAGTAGCCACCCAAAGTAAGAAAAAGAGAAAAAGAACTGAGTGCAAGATCAAAAGGTACAAATTGAACATTTCATGCTCTCATAAATCTTAGGGACTTAGCCTTGATCCTTTGAATATCTCACCTTGAGCCAGGCCACATTACAACCTTGGAAAGACATTTTGATGTTGCATACGTGTTTTTGTGGAAGCTATGTTGAGATGAAAATCAAATCTAAGGAAAATGCACTTAACTGTGAAAAGAGTGAAAAATTCTATAACCTAGATAAATTGAGCGGAATAGTGAATTACTAAATGCCCTTTGTGAGGAAGGCAATTGTTTGAATTTGTGATCTTCGTTTTGTGTGTATGTTGGATCCCTTGCTTAGAGTAATGATTGCATTGATAATGAGTTTCTTGCTCAAAAGTAGATGCATGTGGGTGATTATTATAATGAATAATTTGGGGGGTCAATTTGAAAAAGAAATTATACCCAGTACATGAAAGCTCGGTTAAATTTGATTGAGTCCATGAATCTTACCTTGGTTTGAGTCTTTTTTTATTTTTGGTTTGCTTGGGGACAAGCAAAGTTTAAGTTTGGGGTATTATGATAAGCCTTCAGCTTATCTAGTTTTATAGTTAGAAATGCTAAGGTTTTTATGCCAATTGAGCGATTAAACTTCGCTAATCACCCAAATTTGACTTCTTTTGTCCCTAAGCAACACTTTGAATCTCTTAGATAGTTTTCAGGAAATTTTAGTTAATTCTGAGTCAATAAAGCATTAAAATGCTACTTTTACATTTCAGGTTAAAAGTGAAGCTCGAGGAAGCTAGGAAAATTGAAGAAAATATGCTTAAAGGCAAAAAGGCAGATTCACTTCGCAAAGGATGCTCGACTCGCGAGCCAGAGGAAGAGATTAAGCAGGAAAAGGCCACCATTCAGGCTCGCCTCGAGAGCCAGAAGCATAAAAGCTGAAGTTCATTCAGGCTCGCCTCGCGAGCACTGTCTCTCATCGCGAGAATTCCATTTTTGAACTGGAGCCAAACTTAATGCTAGCCTCGTGAGCCCTTGCTCTCCCAGCGAGCACGCGCAGACCCGGCCCTCTAACAGAAGCTTGCTTTGGTTCAGATTGGAGAGTTTTTGATAGAGACCTAATCCAAGTTTCTTTGGAGCTGCGTCTTCCACTGTTTTACGTAGTTTGATTCTTGTTAGAATGATTTCCTTCTTTTCTTTTGTTTTGGTTATTGTTACTACGAGGAACTAATCCTCTTTTCTGAGGAAACGATGAAGCCTCTCATGACGGCATAGTTATTCCAATGTGGTGATTTTTTCTTCCATTCTCTTGATTTCTTGTTTCCTAATTCTGTTTTTAATGTGTTGATCAAAAAGCGCCATTGGTTAACTAGTCTAGTGCGTTAAACCGGAAGGATATTCGTGCTTAGGACGTGGGTTTGGAACATGTTGAGTCACCGGTAAGTGTACCGGGTCGTCGTAAGTAATAAAATAAACCCGGTAAGAATTTACCGAGGTCGAACACAAGGATTGGGCTACCAATTCAACTAATTCGCGAGAAATTTGATAAGTTGGTTAAGTGACAGCAAATGGTTGAGAGAGAGAAAATAGGATTGCAATTCAATTAACAAATCTAATAAAACTAAGGTATTAAAATCTGAAATTAAAATATCTGAGGTCTCAATTCCACCTACCCAATCATGCATAGTACCCGAGTGATGATGATTCTTTCCTAAGTTCAATTACAATGTCAACCAGGACCCCCAAATTCTCCTATATCCACTGTCGTGCTCAATAGGATGTATTCGACGATTGGATTAATTACTTACTAGGTCTCATAACACTAATCATCAAACTCTATTAAATCTGGTTCCTATAAGGTTGCACCGATCTCCTACTCACTCTCGTGCAATATTTGATAGATGATCCCAATTCAAGTTCTAAAACGCGAATTGCCTCCTAAGCCTCATCATGTTTAACTAGTCAATCACGCATGCATATGATCAACACAATCAAATCAGAATTGGAAAACATTAATTGAAAGAAGGGAGAAAAACATATATCACATCGAATTCTACACCGCCATGGGTGGTTTCATTGATCCCTCAGAAGAGGGGATTAGCTCCTCATGCCCGTAAAGACAGACAAGCAATCGGGCATAACCACCATAGTAAAATATGAAAAAGAAAAGAGGAGATGCAGCTCAAGAAACACAAGGATTCGTCCCTAAACGCTACAAAACAGTGGTGAATCAAAAGCTCCTCAATTCTGCCCTAAAACAGCAATATATAGGATTCAGTATCTGTGCGAACTCGCGAGGCGAATATTAAAATTGGCGCGCTTTCAAATTGGACTCTCGCGAGGCGATCAGCCTCTCACGAGGCGACACAGAGAGGATGACAATTCTGGCACAGTCAGGCCTTCAGGCTCGCGAGGCGAGTGGTATATTCGTGGGGCGAGACAGAAAGGATGACTGTTGCTGCTTCAGCTGGTCTTCAGGCTCGCGAGGCGAGCATACTCTCGTGTGGCGAGTATCTCCAGAATGGAAATTTCCACTGTTTTCTTCATTCCCTTGACTATCAGAGCGTAACTTCTAACCTAAAACAATAAAAAGAAACAAAAAGCGCAATTCTATTCAAAATAAACTAAAACTACTAAAAATACATAAAACGAGTCAAAGTCTAACTTAGGAACAAAACAAGGCCAAATTTGGGCGAAAACGAGATTGAACTCGAATAATTAGCATAGAAACCACATTCCATCTAGTTATAAAACTAGATAAGCCAGAGGCTTATCAAAACACCCCAAACTTAAACCTTGCTTGTCCCCAAGCAAGCTAAAACTCAAAAAGACTAAAGACTTGGCAAGCTTAAAGGATTCAATCAATTTCGCACAAATTTCATGCAATCTTACAAAACAGTTTTTCTTCAATGTTTCCCCCCTTACATCACTGTAATCCCCAAATTCATTTACTTTAAACAATTGATAACTTCATCATTCATGCAATCATTAATCTAAGTTGAGGATCCAAGTTACACATAAAAGGGAGATCACCAAATTCAAACAATTGCCTTCATCACAAGGGCATTTAGTAATTCACTCATTCGCTCAATTTGTCTAGGCTATCAACTTTTCACTCAACTTCACATTCCAAGAGCACTTCCCATGAACTTGATTTTCATCTCAAAAATAGTTCCCACGAAAACGTGTATGCAACATCAGAAGGTCTTTTAAAGGTTGTAATGGGGCCTGGCTAAGGATAGGATATTCAAGGATACTAGGCTTAAGTCCCTAGGAACTAAGAGATCATGAGCATTTCACACATTGAATCTCCACTCAATTCCTTTATCATTTTTCTTTTTGCCTCGGGTGACTACAGCCCTTTCCTTGCTAAGCTTTTTGTTTTGCCCCTTTTCTTTTGGCAATTTTTTTTTTCTTTTTTTTTGCCTTGGGTTTCAACCTTTATTTTTATTTTTCTCAACCCAAAATGACATATCACCTTGTAGCCACCCCAAACTTAGTTTCTCAAAACCCTTCTCTTGCTAAGTTTCCATGCTCTCCTAATCCTAAGATTGTGTTAATATGGTTTTTCAGATTTTTGGCTTATAATATAGGGTCATCAAGAAACAATAGGCTAATTAGGCTCAATGTGACTAACTAGGGAACATGCATTAGGGATGGTTCTTTTTAGGCCAAGTAGCTATTTCAAAGAAAATTGCCTAAATCATTTGATGCAACACATAAACATGCAAACCATGAAGAGATTCAAGCAAATTCGGGAAAGTGCAACTTGAAAGTGATCCACACAATAAAAAAAAAACAAAGTTGAAGGCTCGAATCACTCACCTGGACATTTTTTGCAAATTGTTTGACCGAGATACAATTCCTAGTGTGTGCACCCCTTCACCCCAAACTTGTCATAAATCAAGCAATCACAATAAAGTCCTCAAAATTAAGTTTTCAATTTTTCACATGGGGATCAAATTTTCTATTTTCAGAACCTAGGGGGAAATCATCAATGATCAAAATAATTCATGCAATCAATCTATGCTAAATTTAATTAAAATCCAACAAGCTTGCCGACACACATTCATACACATACTCTTGATCTTCTCAAATTATTCAAGAGTGACAAACAAAAAAAAAACAAAAAAAAAACAAAGAATAAGGCAATTGGTTCCCTCCCCCACACTTAAAGCATACATTGTCCTCAATGAAAGAACACAGATATATAAAATAAGAGTGAGGAAAGGAAAGGGTTGTCCCTGATCAAATACTAGTGGAGGTGGCCGCTTCCACCGAAAATTCTTCTACGGTTGCATCCTCATCCAATTGTTCCCTCGGGCACCTATCTGCTGGGCCAAAGGCCTCTCCTGGAAGAAATCCTGCAAATCAAAAACTTAATTGCAGATTCACGAGGCGAGATGTCACTCGCGAGGCTAATCTGGAAAATTGTTATTCACACTTTCCAGAATCGCGAGGCGAGTAGTATCTCGCGAGGCGAATCTGGAATTCCAACATATGATGATGCCCAGAATCGCGAGGCGAAAGTAGACCTCGCGGCACGAGACAGAAGCGTGAGCAAGCCTTTGAGATTCAGGGCTTCTGTCTCGCGGGGCCACTGTGGATTCGCGTGGCGAATCAAGCTTCTTTTTTTTAAATATATAAATGAAAATGACAAAAACTAAAAACAAAGGATACCTAGCTTGGGTTGCCTCCCAAGTAGCACTTGTTTAACGTCACTAGCTTGACTTATTAAGAAGCATCCACCTGGATCCCAAAGCCTGTGGCATAAGGGCCAAGAGATGCTCATCATGTGAGATCCTCCACCCGGATCCAATGGTTTGTGAAGTGGCAATTGCAGAAGCATTACGACTCTATCCATAATTCCACCTAGCCCCTGTGTGAAAACTCCATTGACCTCTTCAATTATGAACTCACTTCCTCTCGGGTCAAATGGTGTTTTCTCGAGGAAGTGTGCCAGACAAGTGGGAGGGACTAACTTACCAGTGTCCACACATGCATGCAAGCCAACATATTTATCTAATGCAGCAATTTCAGGTTGCTTGGCAAGCATGGTGAAATCCACTACCGCATCATCTGCACTTTGATCCATCCCCCCAACCATATTCTGCTCAAACAATGCTTCATGTGGGTATGGTACCTGCCGTTTACAAATCTCCCACACTTGCTCCGGTGCCTTGTCACTTGTCAACTCCTCTTTCTCTGGTTGCTCTTCCTCAACATGTGGTTGTTCTTCCTCAACTTCCTGAGAACTAGTTGCATCCCTGTTAGATCCCAACACCCTACCGCTTCTAGTTGTTATGGAATCACATTGGTTCTTAGGGTTGTTCTCGGTATCACCTGGGAAAGTCCCTGGGAGACGCTCATTTAGTTGCTTTGCGAGCTGGGCAATCTGCATCTCTAGATTCTGAATTGCCGACCCTGTATGAGTTGCCAACTTATCAATGGCTGTACTTGAATAGATTACCAACTTCTCAATTGCCGCATTCGCCTTCTCAAAACTCAAATCCCAAGGTTGCCTTCCACCATCCTGTTGAGGTTGTTGTTGCCAATGCTGTTGAGGCTGTGGTTGCCCGGCTAGACAACCACTAACATTACTCCAAGCGAAATCCGGATGGTCTCTCCTCATATAACCCCTATTCTGATTCTGACTGTTCCTCTGATAGTTGTTCAGGGGCACGCTGTCATAGAAATTATGGCATGAGTCCACATGTTCTTGATAGAAGTAGAACGGACAGCTCTGAGTGTCATGGTCTCCATTACAATTTTCGCAACTCGGAAGCATTCCCTCGTGTACCTCGCATACAAAACAAGGCAAGACCAAGTGGAATTAAAGAAGTAGATAGAAATAATAGTAAATAAAAATAAAAATAAAAATAAAAATAACTTAACCAAATAATCAAACTTCCCTTAAAATTAGGAAAATTGGTTGTGCCAATCCCCGACAACGGCGCCAAAAACTTGTTGAGTCACCGGCAAGTGTACCGGGTCGTCGCAAGTAATAAAATAAACACGGTAAGAATTTACCGAGGTCGAACACAAGGATTGGGCTACCAATTCAACTAATTCACGAGAAATTCGATAAGTTGGTTAAGTGACAGCAAATGGTTGAGAGAGAGAAAATAGGATTGCAATTCAATTAACAAATCTAATAAAACTTAGGTATTAAAATCTGAAATTAAAATATATAAGGTCTCAAATCCACCTAACCAATCATGCATAGTACCCGAGTGATGATGATTCTTTCCTAAGTTCAATTACAATGTCAACCAGGACCCCCAAATTCTCCTATATCCACTGTCGTGCTCAATAGGACGTATTCGACGATTGGATTAGTTACTTACTATGTCTCATAACCCTAATCATCAAACTCTATTAAATCTGGTTCCTATAAGGTTGCACCGATCTCCTACTCACTCTCGTGCAATATTCGATAGATAATCCCAATTCAAATTCTAAAACGCGAATTGCCTCCTAAGCCTCATCACGTTTAACTAGTCAATCACGCATGCATATGATCAACACAATCAAATCAGAATTGGAAAACATTAATTGAAAGAAGGGAGAAAAACATAAATCACATCGAATTCTACCCCGCCATGGGTGGTTTCATCGATCCCTCAGAAGAGGGGATTAGCTCCTCATGCCCGTAAAGACAGACAAGCAATCGGACATAACCACCACAGTAAAATAAGAAAAAGAAAAGAGGAGACGCATCTCCAGAAACACAAGGATTCGTCCCTAAACTCTACAAACAGTGGTGAATCAAAAGCTCCTCAATTCTGCCCTAAAACAGCAATATATAGGATTCAGGATCTGCGCGAACTCGTGAGGCGAGCAAGCTCTCGCGAGGCGAATATTAAAATTGGTGCGCTTTCAAATTGGACTCTCGTGAGGCGATCAGCCTCTCGCGAGGCGACACAGAGAGGATGACAATTCTGGCACAGTCAGGCCTTCAGGCTCGCGAGGTGAGTGGTATATTCGTGGGGCGAGACAGAAAGGATGACTGTTGCTGCTTCAACTGGTCTTCAGGCTCGCGAGGCGAGCATACTCTCGCGTGGCGAGTATCTCCAGAATGGAAATTTCCACTGTTTTCTTCATTCCCTTGACTCTCAGAGCTTCACTTCTAACCTGAAACAATAAAAAGAAACAAAAAAGTGTAATTCTATTCAAAATAAACTAAAAACTACTAAAAATACATAAAACGAGTCAAAGTCTAACTTAGGAACAAAACAAGGCCAAATTTGGGCGAAAACAAGATTGAACTCGAATAATTAGCACAGAAACCACAGTCCATCTAGTTATAAAACTAGATAAGCCAGAGGCTTATCAAAACACCCCAAACTTAAACCTTGCTTGTCCCCAAGCAAGCTAAAACTCAAAAAGACTAAAGACTTGGCAAGCTTATAGGATTCAATCAATTTCGCACAAATTTCATGCAATCTTACAAAACAGTTTTTCTTCAATGTTTCCCCCTTACATCAATGTAATCCCCACATTCATTTACTTTAAACAATTGAGAACTTCATCATTCATGCAATCATTAATCTAAGTTGAGGATCCAAGTTACACACAAAAGGGAGATCACCAAATTCAAACAATTGCCTTCCTCACAAGGGCATTTAGTAATTCACTCATTCGCTCAATTTGTCTAGGCTATCAACTTTTCACTCAACTTCACATTCCAAGAGCACTTCCCACGAACTTGATTTTCATCTCAAAAATAGTTCCCACGAAAACGTGTATGCAAAATCAGAAGGTCTTTTAAAGGTTGTAATGGGGCCTGGCTAAGGGTAGGATATTCAAGGATACTAGGCTTAAGTCCCTAGGAACTAAGAGAGAATGAGCATTTGACACATTGAATCTCCACTCAATTCCTTTTTTCATTTTTCTTTTTGCCTCGGGTGACTACATTCTTTCCCTTGCTAAGCTTTTTGTTTTGCCCCTTTTCTTTTGGCAATTTTTTTTTTGCCTTGGGTTTCAACCTTTATTTTTCTTTTTTCTCAACCCAAAATGACATATCACCTTGTAGCCACCCCAAACTTAGTTTCTCACAACCCTTCTCTTGCTAAGTTTCCATGCTCTCCTAATCCTAAGATTGGGTTAACATGGTTTTTCTGATTTTTGGCTTATAATATAGGGTCATCAAGAAACAATAGGCTAATTAGGCTCAATGTGCCTAACTAGGGAACATGCATTAGGGATGGTTCTTTTTAGGCCAAGTAGCTATTTCAAAGAAAATTTCCTAAATCATTTGATGCAACACATAAGCATGCAAACCATGA
>JAUPTC010001386.1:0-25000 GCA_030762895.1 Sophora flavescens
CATTAACATGATAGAGTTTTATATATTATATTATTTTTGTTTAAATATTATTGTATATATATTATATTAAAATTAAAAAATATAATTTCATTAACATCACGGTTGGATCAATAAATCTTGAATCGATGTCTCCTCGATTTAACGATCGACCCGATTTTAAAAACCTTGATTGATAGAGGACACTCGTATCGATGACAAATATCTCCACAAGTGCGTGAATTTTTGAATGACGATTACTATGTATTTTCATTTTTTTATTTATAATTTTCTTAATTATCATCATAAAAGTTAGCATAGGATGGTGAGACCCATTTTCGTGATCCACCCCAGAGAATATTAATACTTGGCCGTGCAACAGGTCTGTAACCGAGAATGGGATCAAAGGCATGCATATATCTACAATGACAATGCATTGCTTATCAGAATTTGTAACAACTTTATCTCTAACATGTCACAAACTCACATTATAAATAAAGAGGGGCGGCTTCTATCATGAGTGGGTTGAGCAAGTCGCTCACGGTGAAACACGATATATTGTCGTTAGATTATGTAAAAAATTATTGGATGGTTGAGATACATAAAGGGAACCGAGAAAATAGGTCACGGATTTAGAGACGTAACCGTCTGAATCAGTGGTTGAGCGGACAGCGAGAGGGAGGTGGGAGTTCGACGTCGTAGGAAGCCTTATCTCCCGCTTCCAGCATCCATTATTGCCCCTCACCGCCTTCATCTCCGCTACACTCCAACACTGCCTTAAAGGGGGTACAATGTAAGTAAACTTAACTTCGATTTTATTCTTTACTCATATCAATCTCTTCCTAACTTGAGCGTAGAGTGTCTCCCAAGAAGTGCATCGACCTTCCCAACGTGAAGATGGATGTCGTGATGGGCAAAATAACTCCAACTGGTCGAGGAATAATGATGAGGTTGGTATACGTTGAGGTGAGAAGGCAGATTCACAAGTGCAAGGACACCCTTTGGCAGATGATATAATGGACACATCTTTCCCGGAGCATTTCAAACCCTTGAATATGGACCGCTATGACGACAATTTGGATCCAAATGAGCATTTGACAACCTTCAACACTCAAACGGTTAGGAAGAGCCAAAAGATCTTGGGTTGAGGAGTTGTCTAGTACTTTTTTGGCTTACAATTGCACCCCCTAGTCAACTACTCAGGAAACTCCCTTCATACTCACCTACATCAGTGATACAACAAAACATAGTTTACAAATTAAGTCTTGTTGCAACAAGATACAACTTTTAAAACATAAATATACAACCTCAGTTCAACAACTATCCATGTGACATCTAAGACTTTTGGAAACAAGAAGAAAAAGAGATGTTCCTGACAATTCTTAGCTTGCAACTAGATATTTTAGAAGTTGGGTGAGTACACTGATTTAGTTAGGGTAATTCCCTCAAACACATGCAGTGATGCAAGATAAGAATAAAGGGGTGGCTATGGTGTACCAACCATATTTTATACCACCTACTAAATCACTCATGTGATAAATTTTGGGTCAATCAAATTGTCATATAGATTAGTCAAAATTTCAAACTTTCTAGTTGTATTATATTGTAGTCAAACTATATGAATACAGTATATTGTAGTATAATATATGTGCCTTTTGTATTTGCAAATTTAACTCATATTAAAATAATGTTTTTTGATTAAAAAATTGATTATATTGCAAAATATTATTGACAACGAACATTATTTTAATTCATATTAAAATATTATTTTGTAATATATTATTTTTTTAATAAAAAAACATTATTTTAATATTGGTTAAATTTACGAATACAAAGAGTACATATACTATACTACAATATATTGTATTCATATATTTGACTACAGTAGAAATACAACTAGAAAGTTTGAAATTTTGACCACACCCATGTGACAATTTGATTGGTCCAAAATTTATCAAATATGGATGGTGTATTGGAATGACTTGCACTATGTACAATTCTAGTATCTCCAATCCCTCACAAGGAGTCACGTATATCAATTACACATATTACATCTACAATATATTAATTAGGGGATCAATTTTCCACTGTTGGATCCCTAAATGGCGACATGTGTCGCCTGTTTTTTTATTTTAATTATTATTATTTTATTTCAAATTTTTTTATGAAAATTTAACAATTTTTTTTAAGGTATGTTTTTTTTTAAATTTTTTTAAAAATTTTATTCTATTTTTTTTAAAAAAATTAAACTTAACATATTTTTTTTAAAAAAAAATCATTTTTATATAATTTTATTAAAAAAGGTTTTTTATAAAAAATATTTTATATTTACTTTTTTTAATTAAACTTTTTATTTTATTTTATTTTAAAAATGTATTTAAATTTTTTAAGATTTTGTAATTTTTTTTTAAATTGAACAAATATTTTTTTTATTTTCTTCGATTTTTATTTAAAAAAGTTTTTTATTTAAAATTTGTTTAAAAATTAATTTTTATTTTTATTTTTTTATTAAACTTTTTGTATTTAATTTTTTTCGAATTTTTTATAATTCTTTTCGAATTCTTTTTTAAAAAATAAATTTATTTTAAAAAATGTTTTTTTAATTTAACAATTTATTATTTAAATTTTTTTTCAAAAAAGTTTCTTTATTTAACAATTTTTTTAAACAAATATTTTTTAATTTATCCATTTTTTTAACAATTTTTTTTATTTAACTTTTTAAATTAAACTTTTATTTTAATAAAAAAATTTCCAACTTTTTTAAATAATAAATTTTTATTTGATTTTTTTCGAATTTGTTTTAAAAATGGTTTTTATTTCAATTTTTTCCGAAATTTTTTTGAAAAAATAATTTTAATTTAAATTTTATTAAAAACTTTTTTAAAAATAATTTATTTAACTTTTTTTAAGTAAAATTTTTTATTAAAAAATTATCGAATTTTTTTTAAAAAAAAGTTATTTATTTAAAAAATATTTTAATTAAATTTTTTTTAGGAATGCGCTCCAGCTTTTTGACCATTGTGTCACAGTAGACGAATTGGATGATGACACGTGTTGACGGTAGTCTCAGCCCAAATTATATGTATTTTTAGATTATATAATTTGTGTAAATTAAATGGTATCCTACTTTTACTTTTGACGAACAGGCGGGCGCCACGTGTCAGGAGCCTGGCCCATGAAAATTTTTTGGTATTCGAATTTTTTATATTAAAAAATATTTACATAATTATTTTACTTATTGTATTATTATTTATTATATGGCCTTATCTTTTTCAGTTTTTTTTTTTTAAATTTCATCCTTTTGGTTTGATGAATTTAACAGTTTAAATATTAAATTTTTAAATATTATATTATTTGCTTAAAATAAATGGTAGATTTCTTTTTATGTGGACGAATAAACGAGTGACACGTGTAACTGGCAGGGCCCACATATATTTTTGTCCTCTGCCTTTTTAATAATAATTATTTAAATAATTATTTTAATTATTGTATAATTTATTCCAGGGCCTTTTCTTAAAATACATTTATACCATACTTTTACTGTGGATAAATAAACGAGCGACATGTGTCACGGGAGGGGTGCACATATAATTTCGACCTCTGGCATTTCTTTAATAATAAATATTTAATTAATTGTTTTAATTATTGTAAAATCCATTCATGGGCCTTCTCTTATTTTTAACTGTGTCATTCTTTTACTATGGACGAAAATGTTGGTGCCAAATATCACGGGGCGTGCCCACGTAGATTTTTGGACCACTCGATTTTTTATAATAAAAAATATTTTGATTTTTATTTTACTTATTGTATTATTATTTATTATATTGCCTTCTTTTTTTCACTTTTTTTTATTATTTCCACCTTCATGTTTGATGAATTTAACAATTTAAATATAAAATTGTTAAATATTAGATAATTTGTTTAAAACAAATAATAGGTTGATGGGCCTTCTCTTATTTAATTGTTTTAATTATTGTAAAATCTATTCATGGGCTTTCTCTTATTTTTAACTGTGTCATTCTTTTACTGTGGAGGAAAAGGTCGTCGCCAAATGTCATGGGCCGTGCCCACGTAGATTTTTGACCTCTGGATTTTTCAAAATAAAAATTATTTAGATTATTATTTTACTTATTGTATTATTATTTATTATATTGCCTTATTTTTTTGACTTTTGTTTTTATTTACACCTTCGCGTTTGATGAATTTAACAATTTAAATATAAAATAATTAAATATTAGATAATTTGTTTAAAACAAATGGTTGTTTGATTTTTCGTGGACGAATAAACGAGTGACACGTGTCACCGACGACATCTGACATTTTCTTAAAAAAGTAATTATTTAATTAATTGTTTTAATTATTGTGTTATTCATATTAGGGCCTTTTCTTAAATTTAAATTGTAGTATGATTTTATTGTGGACTAATAAATGAGCGACATGTGTCACTTTCTTAAGAAAAAATAAAATCATTGTCTCAGATTAATAAAAACTTACGGAAAATAAAATAAAAATTTATGAAAAATAAAAACTTACGGAAAACGAAAAAATTAATAAAAGAAGAAATAATATGATACTTAAATTGAACATAACAATCCAATATTATAACTTACCCTATATAACAGGATCATACATATTTAAAATAGTGTTGAACATCAAAGTATGATTGCTTTCTTTTCATCAAAGTATCTTTTGTTGTTGTTGTTATATAAATGTTTAATACAATAACATATAATATCATGGAAATGTGTATTTTTTTTATAAACATAAAAGATTAACATATTGCATATCTTGAACTCATATCCGTAATGAAAAGTCAAGCTTTTATAAAACCTACTAAAATTTTTATCATACAAATTTGTCATGTAGCCTGTTTTTCATTAACTATTGAATATACGAATCCAACTGTTGCACACAATAGTATTATTTTATATTCAAAAAAATAATACATTTAATGTTGTTCATGTTGAAATTATTTATAATAAACTATTACAAAAATAATCATCTAAAGGATGCACGACGCACGGGCAACTACACTAGTAGTATAATACTATTGAATCTTTGGGTATCCTAAAAGGTGGGTTCACTGAGGACCTACTATCCCAACGGTTTTCATTTTCGACCCCGGAGATATGTTCTCTCCGACCCCAACATCATCATCCCTCGTCAACTCTCGTGTTACTCACGAGGTCCCTCTCCCTGATGATGTTATTTATATATCAGAGCCTCACTCTCCTTCGATCGGTCTACCCAAAAATTCATATCCATTATCGACTAATCCATTCCAATAAGTACCATATTGTCACATTTGTTATACATGTATATATTTTATTAAAGAACAACACAATAATTACTGAAAAAATTGTACCTAATTTGTGTCAAATAAACAATTATTGATAGAGAAAGACAGAAAAAGAGGAATAAGGAAGACATATTTTCTTTTAATGGAGAAATTATAAATATGAAAATATCGATAGACACAAAAGAAGTGAATATTACTAAAAGACCTTCTACATTCCAAAATAAATACATTATTAATAAATATAAAATTTATATAAAAAGATAATTTATAAATATGAATAATAATATTACAAACATAGAAAAGTTGGGGTGACCATGGTATGCACGGGTCACCCCTGCCTCTCGTCTCAATTCCATTATTTGGGTAAATGAAATCAATGTCCAAACGATGCTAATACTCATATTTATACGGTATGTTTCCTATATTTTGAAATATGAAATACTATATTCGAACTCAATTATAAACAAAAATAACTAATTTCACATTTATTAAGGAAGTTAGTTAATTTAGTTTAATTGTCTTGATTTATGTAAAAAAAATGAGTTATAATTACTAAACTACCATTTAATTGTCTCAGGAATATATAATGCTCTTGAAAAAGTAAATGGAGAATTGATTTGATTGGTTAATTTTTTTGATTTTTGAAATACTTAAGTTGGTTAAATTTTACTTATATTTGAATCCAAAAAATATAAGTGTTATTTTATTTACAATTGAGTCAAGAGGTAGTAGCTTAATATTCAATCACGATCACCTTATTGTACGATGTTTATACAAATGTGTCGTTTCTGATGTTGATAAAAGATTATCCTTTCCTTGGTAGTTGAAAGGTGAAGTTTAATTAAGTTGACAAAAAAATTAAAAAATAATTGAACAAATATAAGGATATGCTCACGCGCACCATGATAATTAAGCATTGCTATTTCGTTTGGAAAAATGTTAAGAACATATTCTTTATCACATTCATCTTCAACATGCTCTCTATTATTTAGTAGATTTCTTGCGAGGCCTAGCAAAACACACGATCGTACATAAAATTCACCCAATAACACATGATGTGTTAAAAAGAGTATGATGAAGAGTGTGATGCTAGCATTACTCGTTCGTTCGAAGCAATGAATTACGAATTGAAAGACGAATTTAAACCAATCAATTGAATGAGTTGATGCTTGAAAACGAGAGATCAGAGTACATTTTTTTTAAAATGGTTGCATGTTTAACACTTTGAACAGTATGAAATTTTCATTCATACTCCATCCGGACTCAATTATAAGCAAAAAAATATACATATTTTTTGGACTCAAGTATAAGCAAAATCTAACTAACTTGTTATCAGCAACAAATCTCTACATTAACAAACCAATCAGGATTCCCTTTATTTGTTGCTGATTGTTTTTTATTATTAGGATATGATATGATATGATTGTATTTATTAGGATATGATCTGATTGTATTTATTTAGGATATGATTCTTTCCTTTATTGCTCTTGATAGGATTTGTACCTACCTTTTAGATTAACTTCTTTTTAGCCTTTTGTTTCTCCCTTGTAATCCTATATATCCAGCTTCTGTAGAACATTTGAATACATAATATTATTCCACCAATTTATTCTCTGGTGATAGTCGAGGCTCAAGAGCTTATGGCCAAGCTCATCCGTCTGCTGCTATTGCTTCATCTCCATATTCTCAGCCTTTGTTCATTTTGTCTAAGACTCAAGTGCAACAATTACTTTCTCTTATTAAGACGTATTGATCAGTATCTAATAAATTTTGCAGGTACCCCTTTTCATTGTTTTCCCTCCTTTAAACCTTGTTCATACGGTATCTGATCTTTCACTTTTTCATTCATATATCTCTTCTTCTGTTAAATTACCTGACAACGAACTTGTTCCATCCTTTCAATTAAATCTTTTGTCCATCAGAAAACTTTTCCATGACACTAACTCTTGGGTTATTTTTAGCCCTACTTCATGTTTGTCACAGGACCAGAGGACGAAGAGGACTTTTGTGTTGGGTGAGCAACATGGGGGTCTTTATCTCATGGACAACACTCCATCCACCTTTCTCTCCGTTGCTTCATTTGACTCCCATTTTGATTTATGGCACTGGCGCTTAGGACATCGTGCCTCAACTTTATCTCCACAATTCAATCATATTGATTCTAGCATTAAGTTTTCAAATAAATGCCCTTGCACAATTTGTCTCATTAAGTAGCATTTCTTCTGTTAAGTGTTTTGAATTAGTACATTTTGATGTTTGGGGACCCTACAATAAAACAAATTCCTCTGTGCAAAATTTTTTCTTACTGTGGTTGTTGATTTTTCGAGAACTACATGTGTTTTTCTCGTGCAACACAAAAGTGAAGTCAATACAATTATTCCTCAATTTTTTTAAAAAAAAATGGTTGAAAAACAATTTCAAACACATATTCAAAAAATACAATCCGATAATGAACGTGAATTTTTTAATTCCCAAACTAATCTTTTTTTTTTTAAAACATGGGAGTATTACAACAATCAAGTTGTGCTTATACTCCACAACAAAATGATGTTGTAGAGCGTAAACATAGATATTTACTAAATGCTGCACGTGCTTTACGTTTTCAATCCAACTTGCCATTAGATTTTTGGGGAGATTTTGTATTGACAACAACTTATTTAATTAATCTTTTACCTACAACCGTTCTCAAAGGCCATACACCTCGTGAAATGTTATTTAACAAAAAACCAAATCTTTCCCGTCTTCGGGTTTTTGGTTGTTTAGTATATGGCCGTAACACACATCAATCACAAATTTGATAACCGTATGTAACCAGAGATGCTATTTTTCATGAACAAAGCTTTACCACTACCACCAACCGAAATTTTTTTATCTCCCATAATCTATCATATTCCTTCAGATGAGTCGCCACCGTCTACATCACAAACAATGCCACCCACCTCTAACTCCCACATCATGCCACCCACATCCTCAACCTTGCAAAATTTGTCACCCTCATCAAACCAAGAAACAGCACCACCCACTCCAATCCTACACATTGAGTCAACATCCTCAACCCTCCAGATTGCAACCCCGTCCTCAAACCTCCAAATCGCCCCAACCTCTCCATCTCTTGAACCAACGCCACCAACCCCATCCCTAGAACAACCGCCTCTGTCAGACTCTACCCAAGCCCAACCCCCTCCCACAATGACACACCGCTCCACACGATGGCGAAATCGACCTCGCTACCTCGACGAATACGTGTGCTCTCTCACCTCATCACAGGCGTCTTCTTCAGCTTATGTTCCTGGTAATCCTTATCCTCTTTGAAAATTTTCACATTCCCATCGATTTTCCCCTTCTCATCGTCCATTTCTTTCTTCAATTGCTATTGAGTCTGAGCCAAAATCATACTGAGGCTAAGAACTTTCCGGAATGGCACAATGCAATGCAATCTGAGATTGATGCCTTGTGTGAAAACAAAACATGGTCTTTAGTCTCACTACCAACAGGGAAGAAACCGATTGGCTGCCGTTGGGTTTTCAAAATTAAACACAAATCTGATGGAAGCATAGAAAGGTATAAAGCACGATTAGTTGCTAAAGGCTATACCCAAATTGAAAGGGTTGATTATTTTGATACTTTTGCTCCTGTTCGGGTTCTTCTCTTTATTGCTGTTGCTAAACATTGGTCTCTTCATCAACTTGACGTCAATAATGCATTCTTACACGGTGATTTGCAAGAAGATGTCTATATGCAATTGCCACCAGGTTTTAGACGTCAGGGGGAACCCCTTGTTTGTAAGTTACATAAGTCATTATATGGTCTTAAAAAGGCATCGTGAAACTGGTATTCCAAATTTTTTGAAGTTCTCATTGATTTTGGTTTCATACAGAGTACAGCTGATCCATCTCTTTTTTGCATACACCGTGAATCTGGTTCTATTTTTTGGCTTCTTTATGTCGATGACATCGTTCACACAAGTTCAGATTTACATCTTCTAAGATTGGTTAAAGATCTTTTACACAAACATTTCAAAATTAAAGATTTGGGCCGCTTGAAATATTTTTTGGGTATTGAAGTTGCAAGATCAAAGCAAGGTCTGTTTTTATGTCAACGACAATATGCTCTTGACATCATATCTGATAGTGGTCTTACTGCTACCAAACCTGTAGAGTTTCCCATGGAACAGAATTTGAAGTCTAATTTATCTAACAGTAACACGCCCTGATATTGTTTACCCTGTGAACATCTTAAGTCAATTCATGCATGCTCCTCGCCAACCACACATGAGTGTTGTTGTTCGTCTTCTTCGCTATCTGAAAACCACACCTGGCCAAGGTCTTTTCTTTCCTTCTGATTCAGATCTATCTCTTCAAGGTTATTGTGATTCAGATTGGGCTAGTTGTCCAACCACTCGACGCTCTACTACAGGTTATTGTATTTTTCTCGGTCCTAGTATAGTTTCTTGGAAGACAAAGAAACACAGTGTGGTCTCTCATTCCTCTACCGAAGCGGAATACAAAGCAATGGCCAATACAACTTGTGAGATTACTTGGCTATCACATCTTTTGAATGATTTTGGTTTCTCTATCCGTCTAAACCAATACCATTGTTTTGTGACAACCAGTTTACGCTTCATATTGCTTCAAATCCGGTGTATCATGAACGCACTAAACACATAGAGATCAATTGTCATGTTGTTCGTGAAAAAATTTCATCTGGCCTCATTAATGCTATGAAAGTCAGTTCTACAAATCAAATTGCTGATTTGCTTACCAAGTCCTTGGGCAAAGATCAATTCATGCTACTAAAGAGCAAGATGGGGTTATCCAACTTACACACCCCAACTTGAGAGGGAATGTTATCAGCAACAAATCTCCACATTAACAAACCAATCAGGATTCCCTTTATTTGTTGCTGATTGTTTTTTATTATTAGGATATGATATGATTCTTTCCTTTATTGCTCTTGATAGGATTTGTACTTACCTTTTAGATTAACTTCCTTTTAGCCTTTTGTTTCTCCCTTGGAATCCTATATATCCAACTTCTGTAAAGCATTTGAATACATAACATTATTCCACCAATTTATTCTCTTGTACTTTTCTTTACATAACTCAACCCTATTTAATATCAGTATTTCAAAAATCAAGAAAATTAACCAATCCAACAAATTCTCCTTTTACTTTTTCAAGAGCATTGCACACTCCCGAGACAATTAAATGGTAGTTTAGTAATTATAACTCACTTTTTTTTACATAAATCAAGACAATTAAACTAAATTAACTAACTTTTTCAATACGTGTGAAATTAGTTAATTTTGTTTATAATTGAGTCCGGAGGGAGTACTATTTAGCATTTTTCTTTATGAAGTTATTTATGCATGATCGACGTTTCATGTGTACTTTCATTAATCAGGTTTGCATAACCAATATTCTTAAAAATTAATTAATGAGCGAAAAAATAATAATTTTTTAGGCTTAATTAAGATTTTGGTCCCTGTAAATATAGGGTCTTTTGGTTTTGGTCCCTATCTTTCATTCGATTTGTTTTTGGTCCTTCTAACTTTTTTCATTTGATTTTGGTCCCTGCCGTTAACTGGCTCCGTTAACTGCTGACGTGGTAGACGGTTGGCCACGTCAGTAGTGCCATATGGCTTAAATATTATATTTTTAATGACACATGCGGATATTTTATTTTTATTATTTAAATAAATACATTTTTTATACATTTTTTCCCCAAAAACCAATTTCCCAACCCTAATCCTTCTTCTGTGTCAAAAAACCCTATTCCTTCTGGTTCTCGATTTCTTATGCTTTTCTATTCAGATTATATGGATCCATTAGCGGCGGAGGTAATGCTGGCAGCGGTGGAACACTAAAATAAAACACGAATTACAGACCAAAAAAACCCGTCGGAAATGAAGTAATCCCGTCAAAAAACGACATTATCGACGGACATAGTTCCGTTGGTAATAGGCGCATAGGAAAGCCTTTCCGACGGATCTTGTTCGTCCGTCAGAAATTTCCGACGGCTTTAACCGTGGGAAAACTTGCCACACAGAAGTTACCAACGGAAAATTCCGTTGAAAAAAAAATGTAACCAATAGTTACCGACGGTTACCGTTCAATATTAAATATTATATTTTATTTATTAATTATTATTATATTTTATTTATTAATTATTATTTTATTTTATTTTAGTTAATTATAATTTAATTATTATTATATTTTATTTATTAATTTATATTTTATTACAATTAATTCTAGTTTAATTATTATTATATTTTATTTTAATTAAATATTATTATATTATCAATTACAAAACAAAATTGAAATTAAAAATAAAATTTAAAAAGCAATTAAATTAAAATTAATTTAAAATAAAAACAAACTCAACATATAACCGAAAAATAAAATATCTGTCTATCTACAAAACTCTACTACACCTATAACTATTCTAATACCAATCACCAAAATATCCGTCATCGTCGTCCTGTCGGGGGAGTCTGCCGGCGTCACATGACCATTAAGCTGCAGCTCAGAAGACAGACAGGCATCATGCAACTGCGGTGGTGGATCAGTAGCAGTAGTGGAGGGCTGGGGCTGGGTGGCATTGAGGACCCCCTGCAGAGCGCTGCGCCTGTCTGGTGGGAGGTAATCGAGCACAAGGGTCATGACCGTAGAGAATGTCTCCATCTGCTGCATGATGCACTCGTTCGTCTCCCTCTGCTGCTGCACCTCCTGCCTCAGCCGCTGCACCTCCTCCGTGTACTGTGAGCCGGAGAATGTAGGCTCCCTAATGGTCAAGCTCGGCATTGACCCCCGACGGATCGACCTGGGTAGGGTCGCAGTATCGTAAATCCATCCTTTGTTCTTTCCGCCCGCCACATCCATCCAGGCCAAGGTCTGTAGTCGCTCAACCTCGGCGGGTCCAGCTGAGAAGGATCTGAGGCACCAGAGCAGGAGGCAACCTCAGATGCTACCTGACTAAACCTGGCGTTGTACTCTGCCTGCGATCAATACATTACAATCAATATTTATTAAACTATATATATATATAATAATAATTACCAATAGTTTAAATATAAAAAAAAAAACACTTTAGCTCACCACTGTCTGCCTCGACCTCTCATCAACAAACTCGCCGGTGTCCGAGTGAATATGTGTCTGCTCAAAGACCATAGGGACATCAACGGATCGAGCTAGCTCTCCTGCCTGCAACCGACACACCAATAAAATCAATTAGTTATAAAACAATTTTTTATTAAAAAATATACAGTTTATAAAAAAAGTTATTTATATATGCATACCACGTAAATGGCATGTTGCATGTAGCTAATAGAATCACCAGTGTGCATGCTCCCACCCTTCTTGGAAGCCAGATTTCTCTTCGCCGGTTCACACTTCAGCTTGTAAGCTGGAGTGTCCCAGTACGCACACAGTTGGGCCCATATGTTAGGCCCGATGTAATCCGGACGTATCCGGCTCTCCCTACGCTCTCGGAGCATGTCCCCCAGTCGAGCAACTGCTCGATCGTCAAAGATAGCACGTGTAACATCCTAAAATTCTAACATAATTAATTTGATAAAAAAATTAAGTTATTAAAAAGTATAGTGCAAATAAAATATAAATAAGAGATTTAGTGTAAAGATTTGACAGTATAAGGATTTATTGAAATTTATTAACTATTATAAAGAATGCAAAATTATATATATATATATATATATATATATATATAATTAAAAAAAAAGGGTACAAGGGCGTCAAGCCCAAGTAACCCTGACTTTTGGCTTTGGGTTTAGCCTAAAGCAATTCCTAAGTTAAAAAAAAAAAATTAAAACCTATGTGTTTCACTAAGGTAGCGCAGAAGCATGAGGATGGATGATGCGCCGCACAGTAAATAACTTAGAGAAGCCGCATAGTGAGTTTAGAGAGGGAGAGGTTCCTGAGACGCGTTTCTTTTCTTTGGTAGTGCAATCGTGACGCTGAAGGGAAGAAGATTTTTTTTTACAGAAACATTAGTTTTATCATACAAAATTTTTAGAGCACTTTGGAGGCCTTCGAGAGATGAGTAACAATACTTTTTACCCTTTCCATGATATATTTATGCGTTTATGGTAATTTTAAAATATGTGATCTCATGTTTCAATTGCTAGAGGATGATATTTACCGGGTGAGAAAGAGTTTTCGTTAGTTGTGCTTGAGGTGATAATATCACTGTTAAAATTGGAATTTCTTTGTTTGTAAAAACTATCTGTTTGTACAGTGAGTGTGAGATACTAAAGTTTAATTTTTGTACAGGCAAGGTTGCAGTGTTCTGTAAGTAGAATTATACAATGCAGGCAAGTAGATGAAGTAGTGGCACATAAGCTGCAAAATCAAACTTTTAAATCAGAAACAGCAAATGCATGATGAAACACTAAATAACATTGATGCAGACAAGGATGAAAACGAAAAGAAACCAGAATTGAAGAGCAAAACAGAAAAATACAAGAACAGATCATACTTAAGGAGTTAAGGTGCATAAAATCCAAATAAGCCCTTCAAAGACTCACATTTGGGAAAACAGAACAACCAAATTGGACCTCGTAACCTAAGCACATGTAGTAAGTTAACAACCAAATTCCACATCTCCTCTCAAATCAATTGCAATCTCCACTTGTTGATCTGCAAGGTTTTAATACAAAATCAAACCATATTCATAGACTACTAAACAATAAAGACTTAAAAGGTAAATTCCTTGAGAGAGAAAAAAAACACAATGGAAGAAAAAAAATATATCATTGGGGTTTTGAAGGTCCGAAGAAAACCATTTGGAAACTTATATGGATAGTGCTGAAGGTGAAGAAAATTCATCTAGCTCACTGATGAAGATTTGATATCAAGCAATGTAAATAAGTTCCCAATAGCTATCTCAAGATCTCTTGAGGAAGATTTCTTCAATCCTGCTCCACTGTCCTGTAAGCATCAAAGGCATTCAGCACCATATCCCTCCAAAAGGATAATAAAACATCAGAAATCAGAATAGTACGCAAGATTGTAAGCAGATGTACCTTCCACTATGGTCTATAAGCAGCTTGGCCTGTCAATTCCTGCCTACTTTTTGCTGACATAAACCTGCAGTGAGAAGATAAAGAATCAGGTATTGATACATAATTACATATGATATGACAATATGTTTTTCACTACTAATAGGGGATTCAGGATAACTAAATCAGTAGTTGCAACATTGCAAGAATGACTGTAGTTCGGTCTCACAAGCTCCTGAATTCGTGCAGAACCTGCACTAGTTCAGCTTCAAGAGCAGATATACAACAGATACAACACCTATCTTTTGGTCAAAAAGTTTCATGCGGCTGTAGATATGTGTGCCTTGGCTGATGTTTACAGACACAAAAGATCCCACTTTGTTGCACCCTCCATTTTAGTGTTGGAAAACTGGAAAGAAGGCACAGGCTGAAGAACACAAAGTAGGCTTAGAATTAACACTTTAATTGTTTATTATTTGACTATTGGGAAGTAAAAGCGGGACAATTTTGAACTCTTTCCTAAGTCGAAAATTTGCTCATATGCCTGATATTTTAAATGCTACTTTGTCCATGTGGGTTTACATGAAATATGTGAGAAGTGTTTTATCCAAGCCATTCTACAAAACTCTACATTCATTCATAGCATGGATATGGAAATAGCATCATTTCACACAAATCATGAACTTATGATAATTAAAACAAATATTTGGGCGATTGACCGGGTAATGAGATCACAATGCAGTAAAGGGTACAATTCTAAGCTGAGTCTTTACACATATATGACCTTCACTCAATAACCTCAATTATGAAGATTTGTTAACACCTCTAATGACCATATTGAAGTAATAAGTAAAATAATACCTCACAGAAGTGTCACTCTTTGTCCCAGAGATGGAACGCGGACATTGAGATAGATTCTTCACATCAGAACCATGAGTCATGCCATTTGGACGACCAAAGAATGGGAGGCCTACATGGCCAATTCCATGCTGCAGATGAGTGACACCAGTAATGATAAGCTAAAAGTGGAGACCTATGAAACTGATAATGCAAACAAACTACCAAGATCTGAAGATGATGTACATACCAATGTGAACAAGAATGACATGACAATAACATGTATAGATGAAAATCAATTCTCTAATTCAACATAAATGCATAGATATCTAATAAAAGAATCTCATACAAAAAGAATACTAATCAGCATATCCAAATAAAGTCACAACTTACAAACAAGCATCAAAGAATGAGTTCTTGAAGCATATATTAGCACTTAAGATAAATAACTAGTACAATATAAACTCAATAAATTATCTACACAGACAAATCCTACCCAACTCGTTTTAACAATCATTACAAAGAATAACATAATTAGGTTTCCAGTAGAACTACGCCAATCACGAACAAACTAAATCAAAAGTTGGAGGCTTGAAATAATAGTTTTTTTCCCAGTATCATACACTTCAACTCAATCACAGACATCAAAATCAAGCAACAGTAAAATCAGCAGAAAAATTCAAACCACAGCAATAAACTATCTATAGTAGATGAAGAGTAGTGGCACACATAAGCTGCAAGATAAAAATTTTAAATCAGAAACAGCAAATGCATGATGAAACACTTAATAACATTGACGCATACAAGGATAAAATCGGAAAGAAACAAAAAATGAATACAAAACAGAAACATATAATAACAGATCTTACTTAAGGTGTAGAAAACCCAAATAAGCCCTGTAAAGACTCACACATTTGGGAAAACAGAATCAAATTGGACCTCATAACAGCAAATGCATGATGAAACACTTAATAACATTGATGCATACAAGGATAAAATCGGAAAGAAACAAAAAATGAATACAAAACAGAAACATATAATAACAAATCTTACTTAAGGTGTAGAAAACCCAAATAAGCCCTGTAAAGACTCACATTTGGGAAAACAGAATCAAATTGGACCTCATAACCTAAACACATATAGTAAGTTAAACTAAATATTTGCAGGAATCATTTGCAAGACCAATGCTGCAAATTATAGTAAAAATTATCAGGTATTTATTTTAACTTTGTTCTTTAATATTTTCATTTGCTGCAAAACATATTTTCTTGCTTCAATTGAAAATAAATCCTTTTAATGTATGTTTGTTGCTTAGGAGGCAGTACCCACACAAGTGCAGCATGGTGTTTCTAAAATTGCATATTCTGAAAATTTTCAGCAGCCGTATGATGCGGGATATAGAGGAGGATATGGTGCTTCCAGCTCCACTTAATCAGCTGCACTATGCATGCCTTGCCATGGACATCCCTATTAACAACAAAACAACGAAAATGAACAAGGTCTTGCGAAATACAACTTCCACCAAAATCAGAATAAAATCTAATCTCAAACAGGATCAACTATATAATTTCGAAAAAATGAAACTGTTTATTTAATCCCCAATTTTTATTTTTATTTATAAGATTTAATCCCCAACCTTGATGGACCAGTCAGGACAAGAAATTTATTTTCACTTCTTGGAACTTACTTTCTCGTGTTATCTTTTATGGCAGTTGAGAGAAACTTCTCAATACAGTAGCCAACAAAATCAAAGAATCAGAACAAGCTCATTTCTTTCACAAAACCTAACTTTTGATTTTGAAAGTTTCAGTTCATTTTCTAGGTTATATAAATCACAAAGCATCAAACTAAAAATAAAACAAGAACAAGGGTAGAAGCAGAGGAATGCATGAGACATTGAAATTGCATATTCTGAAAATTATCAGAAGCAGTATGATCCTGAATATAGAGGAGGATATGGTGCTCATACTCCCTGTGGGCAACCCCAATAGCCTAATTTGTTTGTTGTTGTTCTATCATTGACAACTCAGGTTTCTCAAGTTCCCCAGGTATATAATGATATCAAGTTATATGTCAAATAAAAGAACCAGTTCTGGTCCACAATGTTGGGATACAAAAACATTGATTGCTTATTTTAACCGGGAGTTGATGATATTAGGATATGGAGTCCTTTTGGTTCTATGTACCAAATTCCTATTGTCACAACATTGACCAGGTGATATTGCTTAGACAATGGTGGTTTTGCTACTATCAGCGACGTAAAAGAAAAGGGTACCTGAAATGGGAGTGCAATGTTTCCTTCCCTTGAAACACTGCTCATATTGTCACTTTCACATTTATTTTCAAGACAGGGATGCGAGCAATTTTGGACCAATGTTCTCCTCTCTGACTTTCATACCTTTCTTCTAACAGAGGGCATCTATTGATTCCCAGTATCTTTAGAGAGGAAGGCAATTGGTCTTCTGGCAAGGACTCAAGCATTGGACAATTTGAGAAGTTAAGTGTTTCCAAAGAGGAGAGGTGTCGAAGCCCATTTCCTTCTATGGATTTCGTATGAGAGAGATTCACAATTCTCAGTTCCACAAGAGAAATAGGCAACAACCGTCCCTCCAACATGGCATTAACAATATCATCACCTTCAATCCTCGTCTTTGAAAGAGCAGTGAGGCGTTGTAGACCCCACTCGGTGATACCCTGAGGCGGTAGTCTCGGGGAGTCAATATGGAGTGTTCGTAATTTGGGAGGCAGTGTAAAGAATGGTGGAAACTCGAGTTTTGGAAGTCTATAGAGATACAAGTAGGTGACGGAGTCCATCAGTTGAGGCAGTGATCTAAGTGCTTCACAGTTGTAGACGGTAAGTGTTTGGAGGGTTGACGGGCGAAGAGAAGAACTTTCTGAAATACAAATGGATTCCAGACTGCTACAACCCCTAATCCAAAGATATTCAAGCACAGGGAAACCATCCAAGGGAAAGGAGGTAAGTGCATCGCAGCTATTCCCTATAGTTAAATCTCGAAGCCATGTGTAATTCCTCCATGTTTCAGGAGGCAAGAATGCTAAATTATTACACCCATAAATTTCAAGTTTCTGCAAGGAAGTGGGTAGACCATCTTCTGGAAATGCAGTGAGAGACGGACAATCATGGAGTTCTAAGCGTCGAAGACAAAAGCTGCTCACAATCGTTTTAGGCAGCGAAGCACAGTTTCTCATCTCTACTTCCTGCAGCAGGCACTGAGTATCACTCTCAAGCAACGACCATTGGGTTCTTTCAGTAGACGATTTGAGAATGCACATATTAATACGTATCTTTTTTATTGACGAGAGCCAATGCAAGGTAGGTGGTGTTGCCAACAGATGATCACAATCGGATATTTCAATTTCTTCTATAGAAGAAAGATGGCTAGGCAAATGTCCCCTCAATTCGGGACACTCAACCAAAATCAGTTCTTCAAGACGAGGAAAAGGAAGTTCGCCACTTTCAAAAGGGAGCCATTCCTTCCAATTTGGCATCTTCTCAAATTTGAGATACTCGAGAGATGGAAATGGTTGGAATGAACAAATGGAACCTCCTACTGCCATGCCATAGAACTCTGGGCCAATTGTCTCCAACATTGTCATACCACTGACAGTAAGGTCTTTCAGACAAGGTAGCTGCCCAAGTGGTGGAATTGTTATGCAATATTCACAATTAACAATGCAAACGGACACCATGTTAGAAAACGAAGAATCTCCTAACCATCTAGGAAACCTTGTCCCACCATACGACTTGATGGTCAGTTTCTTAAGGTTTGCTGACGGTTGCAATTCATCAACCACAGCTTCTTCTCTTCGTGAGTCTTCAGCTTGCTTGCCCCATTCTAGCACTAACTCCTCAATTTGTTTATTCTTCAAGTTGGCATCATACGCCTCCATGGGATCAATGACATTATGCAGGTTCAAGATGGAAAGTTTTCCATGTAAGTTAGGAAACTTCCTAAGCTCTCTGACACTTAACCCAACTTCTTGCTTGCCCACTACAAAAACAGTTAAGCTTTGAAGGTTTTCCAGTCCAAGAATTTGCTTTGGTAACAATCTTATCTTCGTCCCACTGATATCAAGGTGACGTAAATTAACCAACTTCCCAATGTGTAATGGCAATTCAGTGAGATCAACACAGTTTGACAAAATCAAGGTTTGCAAATTGTAAAGGTTACATGTTGTATTGGGCAAGCATTTGATGTTAGTGTAGGAGAGATCTAGATACCGCAACTGCACCAAACTGGTAACTAAATTGGGTAGCACAATGATGTTTGCATACTTAGATAATGATAACACTCGCAACCTTCCAAGTGTGGGTAGCAAATCGTCAACCACCTTTCTAGACAAGAAATTTCTTTCCCACCAAGAGAAGTCAAGGGGTAGGAAGGTTCGCAAGCATTTGAATTTGTAGCTAAACTTCTTGTAAATGTCATATTCTTGTTGCTTATATGAAAAATGGCGAACATCTTCAGAGATTTCACCACATTCAAGCCTGCAACTACTTTTTCCAGATACGACTGTAGCTAAATCATTGACAAGGTCGTGCATGACAAACTTTTTCCCACTAGCATCACCATCAGCGTGTTGAATTAATGATCTAGATAACAATTCAGCGAAGCAGTCATCACCAACCTCCTCTGCTGCTTTCTCGCCTTGGGAATTTTCAAGGAAGCCTTCTGCCATCCACAATAAAACCAATCGCTTTCTATCAAGTGGATAATCCTTCGGAAAAATTGAGCAATAGGCGAAACATCTTTTCAAATGAGAGGGAAGATATTGATAGCTCAAACGCAAAGCAGGTAAAATATCATCATTTGACAAATCCCAAATGTTGCTGTTCAGAATTGTAATCCACTCCTTTTCATCTGCCTTTGAACGTAGAAGTCCTCCAAGTGTTTTAGCTGCTATCGGCAATCCGCCACACTTTTTTGCAATCTTCTTCCCAATTGGTTCTAGGTGTTGGTATTTACTACCATGACAGTCTTCACTTCCAAATGCATGCTTTGAAAGTAAAGACCAGCAATCTTCAACGGATAGAGGTTCTACTTTATGAATAGGAAAGGTATGTGTGACCTGTGCAACTTTTTCTTGGCGTGTTGTTATGATCACCTTGCTTCCAGCTTTTCCATCGATCAAAGGAGTTAGTAGCTCATCCCAATCATTATATTTGTCATTCCATAGGTCATCCATCACAAACAAAAATCTTTTATCCCTCAAGTTTTGCTTTAATTCAACTCGAAGAAAATCAAGATTATTGGTTTCATAAGCTCTTGAAGTGATAGATTCAAGAAGAGTTTTGGTTATTGTCAACATATCAAAATCTTCTGAGACGCAAGCCCAGGCTCTTAGATCAAAATGCTCTTGAACTTGTTTATTATTGTAAAGAAGTTGAGCAAGGGTCGTTTTACCAACACCACCCATGCCAAGAATTGTGACAACGCCTATATTAGTATTGCTGGTACCATTGTCTGATAGCAGCATATTGGTTAGTTTCTCTTGATCATCCTTCCTACCAACCATAATAGACTGATTTACGATCGAAGTTGTAGGTGTTCTACGTGAAACTCTCCCCCTTATAGTTTGCAAACCAAGGATATTTATCTGTTGTGAAAATAGTTGCAGCCTTTGACACATATCCTTCATCTGGGAGTTGGTATCTCCATAGGAATTTTTAAAAGGAGATGAAAGGAAGTTCCAGACTTGACCAGTGATGTTTCCGTCTTCAGTATTCTCCACCTTGCGCCGCAGGGAATCGGTGCTGATTTGGTCTAGTAAATCCTCTGCATCAAAGATTGCATCTTTGAGCTGATCTAGCCATTGTTTGACTGCAGGTTTGATGATCTGCTTCTCCTCTGCATCATCCAGCACAACCTGAAGAGCCAGTAGTGTTGTTCCCAACTCTCTCAATAGAGACTCATTCAACTTGGTGTTTCTGATGTAATCTCGAAGCTCTTTTGAGGCTAATTTCTCTACTAAGGTTTGAACAGTAGCAGAGAGAAAGGCTCCTCCCACCAAACTTGCCATCTCGCACTGAATGAAGGTATAGCTAAAATTCTGAGAGAAATACACAGATATGAAGGTTGAAGGGTCACTGATAGTAAAAGACTCAAGACTAACTTTTATGAAAGAATGCTACTATTTGGATGATTGGTGCCTGAAAACACACTACACACGTTATAGTGTTATACAGCTGAAAGGCACTTTAATTAAAGGCTCCATTATTGTTGATTGAAAACAACATCAATCAGCACTGAATAAAGCAACTGACTTTTATAAAATAGTAATGTTGCTGTCATCGCCACATGCACCTCAATAAAAGAGATAAATCTCATCCTTTCTTTTTGGTTATATAATGATATTATTTTATTATGTAGATGGGTTTTAAAAGAAAATAACTGTTACTAATATATGATTCATTTGACTACCATTTCACAATTGTTACTAATATAGTATTAAATATATTAGAAGTAGAGAAGGTGTGTGTCTATACTTGGAAACTTTTTCTAGCACTGTGATGCTCATAATTGATCCTTCCTTGAATATTTGTGCTACAACCTATTCTCCTAGCCTTGTGCTTGCTTACATGAAAAATTGGAGTTCTTTGAGATCAAGTATTCTGGATTAGATAGATCAATTTTCATGCTTTTTATATTATTATTTTCAAATTTTAAGCTATTGAGCATTACCATTTTTTGGTTAGTTATTTGAAGATTTCTTAACACCTCTATTTTTTTATTTGAATTATGGTTGCAGAGAGAAATCTCAAAACTAATGCATTTGATGGATTATAGTAAAAACGATCAGGTATTTATTTTAACTATGTTCTTTGATATTTTCATTTGCTGAAAAACATATTTCCATGCTTCAATTGGAAATTATCCCTTTTAATGTATGTTTTTTGCTTTGGAGACAGTACCAACACAAGAGCAGCATGGTGTTTCTGAAATTGCATGTTCTGAAAATTATCAGCAGGAGTATGATCATGGATATAGAGGAGGATATGGTACTTCTACTCCTTATCAGAAACCTCAACAACCTAATTCGTTTGTTCCATCACTGACAACTCAGGTTTCTCAAGTTCCCCAGGTATATCATGCGAAGTTATATGTCAAATAAAAGGACCATTTCTGGTCCACTGTGTTGGGATACAAAAACACTTATTGGTTTTTTTTTAACCTGAGAGTTGATGATATTAAGATATGGAGTTCTTTTGGTTCTAAGTTTTGCTTGCTTTGCCTATGCCTGAGTACCAAATGCCTATTGTCACAACATTGACCAAGTGATATTGATTAGACAATGGTGGTTTTGCTACTGCCATAAAAATTCAGGTAAAGCAATTGCAAATTATAATATTTACATAATTGTGTTGATAACACCAATCAAATTTTCATTTTAGCTGTTTTGTTGCAGCCATGGCTTTCTCACAATAAAAAAATCAAAAGTTCAGTCTCAGGCTAATTTCTGCCTGGGTTATATATTGGGTCAAATATTCATACATACTTATTTTCAATGCATCTCACAAGACAAATGTCACAAAAGGGGCTATAGAAAGTCATAAAAGAGGAGATACATGCAGCAAGGAAGTTTCTGAGCTGTAAAGCTTTAATCTATGGAAAGGAATATAGATTTTTTTTACTTGCTACAAACTGATAAACAATAAAAAGTAAAAGGTTTTTTCTTCTAGCTTTTGCTGTCTGAACAATACTCTCTTTATGGATGGCCTCTCCTAGTTATCCTTATAGTGGATGCTTCAAGTTCAAGTCAATCAGCAACTGCTGCTTCTTCTTGAAGAGAAATAACAAGCTGAATGAAATATGTGTTTGCACTATGCAGGCCTTACCATGGACATCCCTATTAACAACAAAAGAACGAAAATGAACAATGGCTTGCAACATACAGCTTTCACCAATATCAGAATAAAATCTAATCTCAAACAGGATCAACTGCATAATTTCAAAAAATGAAATTGTTTATTTAATCCCCAACCTTGATGGACCTGTCAGGACAAGAAATTTTATTTCACTTCCAGGTAATTTGAGTTTGTCATAAACATGTTCTCGCGGTATCTTTTATGGCAGCACGGAGGAGCATCTCAATACAGTAGTCAATATATAGAATCAAAGAATCGGAACAAGTTCATTTCTTTCCCAAAACCTAACTTTTGATTTTGAAAGTTTCAGATCATTTTTTAGGTTATATAAATCACAAAGCATCAAACTGCAAATAAAACAAGAACAAGGGTAGAAGCAGAGGAATGCATGAGACATTGTAATATGAGAAAAGGAAATACTGTATTATGCCAATAAATACAAGATTTGATGGCTGTACGAGCATGCCATACTTTGGACGAAACTTGGAAAGCTTTTCTTTGTGTTCTTTTACAAGGATAAGCATAGAAGCTTACTTCTAACAATCATTACCGACTTAAGTTTCTTTTTAACCGCAAAAAATAATAACAAAGTATTGTAGAAAAGTGTCAATCTAACACAAATTACAGCATCGGTGTCTCTTGGAATGTTAGTTGCAGGAAAAAGCTATCTAAAACAAATACAAAATTATTCAGGCCCAACTTGATTTGAAAACAGTTATACACAAAAGGCACACAGTAAAGTTGAGCAATTCTTGTTAGCTAGTGACGTAAAAGAAAAGGGTACCTGAAATGGGAGTGCAATGCTTCCTTCCCTTGAAACACTGCTCATATTGTCACTTCCTAATTTATTTTCAAGACAGGGATGTGACCAATTTTGGAGCAATGTTCTCCTCTCTGATTTCCATACCTTTCTTCTAACAGACGGCAGCTCCAGATGAACAGCATCTTATGCCATACTTTTGAGGGAACTTATAGCCATGTGATATTTGTAGCAGCGGCCAAGTTGTTCTTCTTCTCTGGTGTTGCGACCGAAAAGGAAAAAAACTGGCATTTCTTTATAGGATAAACATGGAGTCGTCATCAACTTTATTTAATTTTGGGAAAGTTGTAAAATCCTTTAAGAAAAAGCTTTGGATTCGTGAGTCGATTACGTCTAGGGAAGACATGGAGACTTAACCCCACGACACCCTAGAACATCCATAAATGGTTACCCAAAATTAGTTGTGTAAATTATTAATAACTTTGAAAGTATTTGTTTTACCCCGAAAATCGTCTTTTAAAAAAAAAACATCTTTAGTTGTGAAACTTTTGATTAAACCTAAATGAAGTTGAACATGGCACGTAAGTTCACAGGACAATCTCAAAATCTAAAGGGTTGAACATGACACTTGTCATTGGGCAACCCAAGAAATAAGATTGTTTTAATTAAGTGATCATCTTCTATTTTTATGTAAAATAAATAATTTTACCTCTTGGAAATAGAACAGAAATGAAACGTAGAAATGAAACGTTTTACTAACTTATTCAGTAAACAGAGACACAAAAATAAGAATGTCAAGAGAAACTTATGAATAATATCAACAAAGAGAACAAGGATTACCAAATGAGAGCAGAATAACAATGATTTTATTTTCTCCTAGTGGTAAGATTTCAAGATCAAAACCCTTATATTTCAATTTCACTGACTCTTTTAACTCTCCCTTCTTCTGAAAATTTGGAACCACTCTAATGACGGAGATGAGAAAAAAAAACTCAAATCCCTAATCTCTTTTCTTCACAAAGAAAATATCAGATAAAAATCTCCTCCCCCCCCGTCTTCGTCCCCTCCTTTTATAGATGGAGGAGAGGACTTCACGCTTCTTCTTACCCAACGACTTCAAGGTTGGTCTTCACGAAATACGAGGCTTGGGTGGTTCTGAGCAGAAATAGCGCGTGTCCAGATGGGGGCGGCGTGAGCAGCGAAAAGGAGGTGATTTGATGTGAAG
>JAUPTC010001387.1:0-25000 GCA_030762895.1 Sophora flavescens
AATCGATTTACTAGAGGTGGCAAAATGATCCATTTGTCCACCATCCATCCATTTCATCCATGAGAAAATCCATCCAATCCATCCATTTATAAAAATAATATAAATGGATTGGATGGTTTTTTTAGTGGATTGTTTATGATCCATCCAATATTTTTTAAAATCTATTGGACCAATAATAAAAAATGTAATGGATCAACTTTTATCCATTCCAGAACAAATTTATTTTTTTTCATATTATTTTTCACCAAATAAAAAAACACTCTATCTAATTTTCTCTTCCGTTTCCTATTATTTTTTCTTCACTATTTTTTATTTTATTTATCTGCTTTTTTTTGTTATATTAAGTATTAACTAATTAACTGTTCTCAAGCATCGGTAGTAGTCCACGTTATCACGTACGTTTTCTTTTTTCGTTGCTTTTTTTTTTTTTGCTAAGAAACTTCAAAAAAAAGTATTAACTAATTGAAAGCACAGAAAGTCGTAACAAGTTTCGTAAAACAGCGTCATGGAACTTGTGACAAAACAACCTCTGTAGATGCACATAATCAATAACTCCCATATAATAATAGAAAATTGGCCGTGATACAAAATGGTCGTGAGATAGAGTGGAGAGAGAGTAAAGATAGAGAGAGAGTAGGAAAAAAAGGGAGAGGGAGAAAGGGTAAAGAGAGGAAGAAAAAGGAAAAAGAGGGTGGGATAGAGATAATATTTTAAATTTTTTTACAAATTATTTTATTTTTAAAAATATTTTATGGATGGATAAAAGAGATATAAAATTATTTAATTTCTTAAAATAATTTTTGGTGGATGGATTGGATATCCATCCATGAAAAAATTGTTAATGGATGGATCGGATGGATTTTATTTAATGGATCATGGATGGATTGGATTTTTTTTAATGAATTTTTAATTGATTATAATGGATTAATAGATTGTTTTTAATCCATCCATTAAGATCCGAATAAAAATTTATCCGATCCATCCATTTGCCACCCTTACGATTTACCATTCGATGTAAAGACTTCTAGACTGAGAACTCTTATGTTTTTCAAGAACACAATCGATGTACACATCTATGTATCAGTCAGAATCAAGATTTTTCAAGAACAAAATCGATTAGGCAATCGATGTATTCAGTTATAAAATTTGAATCTTTGATTAATACATCGATTAGACAGTCGATTGACTGATAACTGAATTTTTTCAGTGAAAGTTTGTTTTAATCTTAACTAACTTTTGAAGTATGCCCAACGGATCTAATTTGACAAACATCTATATAAAGGCTTGGACAAACACTTTCTAAACAATGAATTCACTCAATACTGAGATTAACCACGAAATTCTTTGAAAGAGCTTTTCATTGAGAATACTTGAAATATTTCTGTTAGAACTTCAATTTGTAATTTCTGATTTCTTAGAATCTGTAATTCAATTCTTTTACTGAGAGAGGAAGAAGAAAGGAGAGAAGGTGTCTCTCTGAGTATTGATCTAAGAGTAGAAGGAACTCTTAGAGGTTTGACAAGAGTAGAAGGGACTCTTGGGGATTACAAGATTGCTTTTTCTGGAAAGCTGTCACAGGGTAGAAGGAACCTGAGTTGTGAAGCTTTGTAAAGAATCCTGTAATTGTTTTGATTGTTAGTGGACAAAACTCACTACAAAGTGGGGACTGGATGTAGGTTACCAGACGAGGTAGCTGAACCAGGATAAATCTCGGTTTGCATTTCTCTCTATCCCTTAACTCTTTTAATTGCTTTATTTGATGAATGTTTAATTAGGCAAATTGTTAAGGATCAAATCTGTGAATGCACAATACCTCAATCAATCTTTTCATCTCTCTCTTTCTTGTAAAAGAATAAAGTTTTCAATCTATCACTTAGCAAAAACTTGTTTTGGTTTAAGTTGGTTGACAAAACATTTTTCAAGAAACTGAGAAAATGTTTCAGTTTTTGCAAAAACGGAATTTTTTTTTAAAATAACAAATACTCAATTAACCCCCCCCCCCCCCCCCCCCGATTATTAAAAGCCACAACCAACACCTACAAATAAGCCTTTTTCATCATGGCTTCCCAAGCAAAACAAGTGTTTTACATCACTGATCCTTCTAACAAAAGGTTGTCTGTGGTTCTCCAAGGAAAAAGAATGCATAATGGTAGTGATGAAAATCAAGATTCAACTATTGATATTCCTGAGACTCCTTCTTTCTTAACAAACATGCTTACTATCATTGAGGAAAATGAGGTGGACAGTGTACATGCCACTCGTGATGATCATCACGAAGGGATATTGATCTAGCTAAATTAAACTTGACCATAGTGTGAGTTTTGTTCTTTTAGGGCAAGTGTTTTATTTATCCATGTTAGTTTATATTTATTTTTATTTATCCATGTTTATTTAGCTTTATTGATTCTTGTTTCTGTGAGAAGATGGCAGAGACATAATTTGTGCATAGATGAGAGGTTGTCCTTGGATCCAACCTTGTGAAGAACCACCTTGTTGAGAAGCTGATGAAGGATGCGAACAATGTCCTTCATTTCAACAGCCTTCCAAGTATGAGTTCTGATTATATCTTCCTTCATGAGACAGACTTCAATAGTCTCGGAGCCACCCAAGTCCTCTTCCCATGACTCTGTAAAAACTAAACCTTCCTGAGCACAGAAGATTACATCAGCAATAGTCTTCTCCGAGACTGTAATCTTCTTTCTTAACACCGTTGGGAAGAAATCAGTATCAGTTAGTTGGAAGTTTCTCTAGAAATCCCTGATCAGGTTGGGAAAGACAGAGACCTTCTCTGTGAAGAGTCCTCCTCACCGGGCTGTATTAACATATTTGCTAATGTCTAGATTGTAGTCTTGAAGCACTCCAAGATTGAATGATGCTCTATTGCCAAGTTGAGCTTTTCCATGTTAAAGGTTGAAGAAGAAGCCATTTTAGGTGATCAAAGAGCTTAGGGTTTGAAAGCAAAGAGAGGTAGAGAGAGAGATAGGTCGAGAGGTTATGGAAGCGTAAAGTTTTTCTCAGAGGGAAAAGATTACTTTTAAAGGAATTTTGAATATCAAAGGTTAAAAAAAACTTTTGACATGACATGTCATTATGATAAAATGGCGTTGGTAACTTGGAACTATAAAAAGGTCTTGATGGGATTGACGGAAGTACTAACTCAGCAAAGAGAATAAAGGATAAATTTGTCTTGAGACAAAGTAAATGCATTTATTACTACAAAAAAATATGCTTAAGCATAGGCAGATGTGAACTTTTCTGAAACTATACAATGGACGCAATAACGAGTATCAGTGGACGCGTCATATGGACGTGCAATACAATATGCAATAGACGCACAACTTTAAGTAGGTATTAGGCGAGCATAGGTAATAGATTCAGGATTAACAAAACAAATTTTTCTCGAGACTGGACGCCTAATTTAATTCACACATATCATATTAAGATGCTTCCTAATAAAGATAAGTTTGTCCTCTGCAAGAGGTTTAGTAAAGATATCTGCCCATTGATGGTTAGTATCTACAAATTGAATATCTATCGCACCTTTTTACATATAACCCCTAATAAAATGATGTTTAATCTCTATGTTCTTAGCTCTATAATGCAAAATTGGATTCTTAGATAGATTTATTGCAGCAGTATTATCACACATAAGCGGAATACTACTTACAAATACATTGTAGTCCTCCAATTGATGTTTGATCCAAAGAAATTGTGAGCAGTGGCTTGCAGCTGATATATACTCAGCTTCTGCAGTTGATAAAGCAATGGTACTTTGTCTTTTTCTTGACCATGAGACAAGATTGACTCCAATGAAGTGACATCCTCCACTAGTGCTTTTTCTTTCAATTCTATCTCCAGCATAGTCAGCATCACAGAAACCTACTAATCTGTAATCTTCATTTTTCTTAAAGCACAAACTAAGATTAGTAGTACCTTTTAAATATCTAAAAATTCTCTTAATTGCTGATAAGTGAGACTTTCTAGGATCAGATTGAAATCGAGCACATAAACATACACTGAACATAATATCAGGCCTAGACGCAGTAAGATATAAGAGAGATCCTATCATACCTCTGTATACCTTTTGGTCTACCTTTTTCTCTTTGTCATCTTTGTTCAGTATGGAAGTGGGGTGCATAGGAGTATTCATTGGCTTACAATCATCCATCTTAAACTTCATCAGAAGTTTTTTTTTATACTTAGTTTGGTGGATGAACACCTCGTCCATGGTTTGTTTTACTTGAAGTCCAAGGAAGAATTTGAGTTCTCCCATCATACTCATTTCAAACTCTTTCTGTATTAACTTAGAGAATTCTTTGCATAGAGACTCATTAGTACCACCAAAAATAACATCATCAACATATATCTGTACAACTATGAAATTAGACTTCATGGATTTTCTAAATAAGGCCGTGTCAACCTTTCCTCTATTGAATCCATTTTCCATAAAAAATGAACTTAGTCTATCATACCAAGCTCTAAGAGCTTGCTTAAGACCGTACAAAGCTTTTTTAAGCTTATATACGTGTTTCGGATGGGTTTCACACTCAAAACCCGGAGGTTGCCTAACATAGACTTCTTTATTAATAAAGCCATTTAGAAAAGAACTTTTAACATCCATCTGAAAAAGCATAATACTATGATGTTCAGCGAATGAAAGTAGAATTCTAATAGCTTCTAATCTAGCAACAGGTGCAAAAGTTTCAGTGTAATCTATACCTTCTTCTTGAGAGAAACCTTGAGCAACAAGTCTTGCTTTGTTTCTTATTACCTTACCATTTTCATCAAGTTTGTTTCTGTAAACCTACTTTGTTCCAATCACTGATTTGTCTTCGGGCAGTGGAACCAGAGTTCAAACATCACTTCTTTCAAACTGATTGAGTCCTTCTTGCATAGCTAGAATCCAACCATCATCTAGCATAGCCTCTACTATCAGAGTCCTAGAATTATAAACTCTAAAGCCTTTAGATGTTTCAGAATATCTTAATAGTATTCCACTATCTGTTTTAGCATCAAACTTACCAAGTTGATCTTTAGTATTCAGTATAAAGCATTTACAACCAAAAGGGTGAAAGTAAGATATGTTGGGTTTTCGTCCTTTCTACAGTTCGTAAGGAGTCTTATTCAGGATAGGTCTAATTTATATTCTGTTCTGAATGTAGCAGGCAGTATTAACAGCTTCAGCCCAGAAGTGTCTAGGGACAGAATTGTCATTGAGCATAGTCCTAGCCATCTCTTGAAGAGATCTATTCTTTCTCTCTACCACACCATTTTGCTGTGGTGTTCTAGGTATTGAGAAGTTGTGAAGGATACCACTCTCTTCACATAACTTATGAAATAGATCATTTTCAAACTCTCCCTATGGTCACTTCTGATTGAAGTGATACACATGCCTTTTTCATTCTGTACACGTTTGCAGAATACAGAAAAAACCTTAAAAGACTCATCCTTGTGAGTTAGGAACATAACCCATATCCATATAGTGTAATCGTCTACTATGACAAGACCATATTTTTTACCACTGACTGAGGCAGTCCTTGTTGGACCAAAAAGATCAAGATGTAGCAACTCTAGTGGTCTATTGGTACTAACAACATTCTTAGATTCAAAAGAACCTTTGACTTGTTTTCCCTTTTGACATGCATCACAGAGAGCATCAGATTTGAACTTAAGGTTTCGTAGTCCTTGATAAGCCTCTGGCTCATCTAGTTTTATAGCTAGTATGACCAGGGTTTTGTGCAAATTATATCGTATTTTCACCCAAATTAGATTAGATTGTCCTCAAGCAAGGTTTTGAGTCTCTAGAGTAGTTTTAAGTTAATTTAGCTAGTTTTAAGTCAAAATAATACACTTATGCTTATTTCCTTGTTTTCAGGTTAAGTAGAAGTTGAGAAAATAAAGAACAGAGGTCTCGCCCCGCGAAGGACACGCTCGCCACGCGACCCCGAAGCCTGACTGTTCCAAGAAATTGCTAAGTCTCTGGGTCGCCTCGCGAAGAAGGTCTCGCCCCGCGAGTCTTCCAAACCTGAAAAAGTCAGAGACGATCACGACTTGCCCGTGTTGAAGGTCATGGCCGTGGCAGTTTTGAAGCTGAAGAGTCTCGCCTCGCGAGCATCCCTTCGCCTCGCAAATCTGAAAGTCAGAGAGCATCACGGTTAGGCCCTGATGGCCATCACGGGCGTAAGGAGGAAACTCTTCATATCCTCGCCTCGCGAGCAACACTTCGCCTCGCGAGAATGCCAAGGGTTGCTGACAGTTCATGAAATTCGCCTCGCGAATGTTTGCTCGCCTCGCGAGCCATCTGAATTCTGAATTTGTATAAAAGGATGTTCTGAACATTTTGTAAAGACTTTTGCTTCTCCAACTTTCTAATATACATTTTTCTCTATGATTTCGTTGTTGCCATGGAGCACTAAGTCCTAGGATTAGTCTACTGTTTGAGGATCCTATATACTTGAGGTTATGTAAATCCCTATTTTAATTGCTTTTCCCTTTTCAATACCATATTTCATATTTCTGTTTGTTATTTCAGGAGTGTGTAATATTGTATTGATTTGTTTCAGTGATGTAAATTTCCTAAACATAATCGCGTTTGTTAATTCGCGTGTGTTCATTCATGATCGTTTGATCATGAGCGCTTAATCCCGTTTGTTATTTCGGGAATAGGAATTTGCATCCATAGTAGCAATTACGTTGTTAGTTGTTCTTAGAAATGAAAGGGGATTAGAATCGCTTAGGGCTTGGGTTTACATTAACCAAGGATAGTTGGGAATTCTTGTGATGAGATTAATCGTTGTTTGATAATTGATAATCCCTTTTCAACTGCCTTGTTTTTGATTGCTCTGTTTTGTTTGTTTCTTAATTGCATTCCAATCCAAACCCCCCCCCCCCCCCCCCCAAAACTGATTTTTTTTTTGTGAAAGATAATATTCTCAGAGTCCTTGAGAGACGACATCCGAGTTGTCGCACTATACTACACTTTTAAACCCGCTCGTCCTTTTTGGCGCGTGCGCGACAGCGCGACCAATCCTCTCACGAGGTTATGCTTGTTTAGCTTTGAAATTAATTTCAAGCTTGCATGACCTCGCCTTTTGTGTCAAATCCATCGCTCATCTTCAATGGACACTAGACATGAGACGTTTTGATTTGAAAGGTCCTCCAAGTCAATCTTATAGAGATTGTTTTTCCTTTTTCCAGTGAATAAAGGTGATCCATCATCTTTCTTGATAGTACACATGTTTTTATCAAAAGAAACTGCATATCCACTGTCACATAATTGACTTATGCTCAATAGATTGTGCTTTAAGTCATTTACTAAAAGGACATTATCAATGGAGGGAAAAGGATGTTTACCAATTTTACCTATACCAATGATTTTCCCTTTCTGATTTCCTCCAAATATAACCCAGCCACCATCTTTGGGCTTAAGGTTTTGGAACATAGACCTTTCTCCTGTCATGTGTCATGAGCAGCCACTGTCTAAGTACTAAGACATCTGTTTTTTTCCTGTTGTTAAGCAAATCTGCAACAGGTATTATCTTATCTTTAGGTAACCAAACTGACTTGGGTCCTTTCTTGTTAGTTGACATTGGATGAGTATGCTTAGCATGTTTGTTGTGTATGCATCTAGATGTAATATGTCACTTTTTCCACACACTTTATAAAAGGTGTTGGACGAGCTAGACTTAGCTTTGGTATATTTATTTGGAACTTTTGAAACTCTATGCTATTTAAGTGATTTTGACTTTTTTTGAGATGCGACTTGCTTCTCTTTGTCATAACCAAGACCAATTTATCATAAGGAGACCTAGAGTACCTTAAAATGAGACTCAGCTTATCTGAGCCACTAACAAGCTTTGACAGAGAATCAGTTAGATATGTTACATCTTGTTTCGGTTTTGCAACTTCACAAGAGACATCAGGTTCACACACCACTTTGTCATCTAGACTGACATTAACTGATTTTAGTATGTCGTTTTCATTTTTGAGGTTTTGTTTCTCAGTGAAGACCCTATCATATTCTTTAGTCAGTTTAGAAAACTTTTTTTTGAGACTCTTATATTCTCGTGATAGTATAGATGACTCGTGCAACAATTCATCAAAAGCATTTTGAAGAGTGGACGGGTCAGAGTCCATTACCTCAACATCAATATATTCACTTTCTGATGCAGTGTCTGCCATGAGACAGATATTTGCTTCTTCTTCTGCTTCATTTTATTCATTTGAAGAAGACAGATCAAGATCCTCCCATGTAGCCATTAAGCCTTTCTTCTTTTTGAAGAATTTCTTTTTATCCTTTAGCTCAGGGCAGTCAGCTTTGAAATGACCAGGTTTCTTGCATTCAAAGCACAAGGGTGGACCTTTTTACTTGGAGTCTGACTTCTCCTTGGAAAACTTTTTATTGAGTTGCTTCCTTCTGAAACCACCTTTATTTCTCCACATATGTTGAATCTTCCTATAGATAAAGGATAATTCATCCTCATCTGATTCTTCATTATCATCAGAAAAATCAAACTCATCAGATGACTCAGCAGCTTTGAGAACTTTTGATGAACTTGCTTTCTTTGCCTTTAGGGCAATGGATTTTCCTTTTCTGGAATTTTCTTCTTCATTAAGTTCAAGTTCATGAACCTTGAGAGATCCAAGAAGCTCTTCCAGAGAGAGTGTATTCAGGTTTTTGGCTTCCTGAATAGCAGTTACTTTGGGTCTCAATTGCTTGGATAGACTTCTCAGGATTTTTCTGACATGATCCCTATTTTCATAAATTTTTCCTAGAGATCTGAGACTGTTGGTGATGGTTTGGAATCTTCCAAACATTTGGTCTATTGTTTCATGTGCACCTATCTTGAACAGCTCATACTGATGAACCAGCATGCTGATCTTGGATTCCTTAACTTGTGGAACCCTCATGAGCTAGGGCAAGAGAATCCCAGATTTCTTTAGCAGTATTGCAGCTGTGAACTTTGCCATGTTCAGATCTGGTGATGGCACACATCAAATAATGCTTAGCTTTAAGATTGAGTTGATGCTTTGCCTTTTGATCTGCTGTCCAGTCTGCTCTAGCAACAACAACTCCATTTTCATTTCTGGGTTCGGTATAACCAGTTTCTATGAGCTCCCGGATGTCTAGACCCTGTGCATCCAAAAAGGCCATCATCCTCTTCTTCCAGTAGTCATAATCAGAACCATCAAAGAGAGGAGGTTTGTTCATAGCTTGCCCTTCTACATCCATGGTTGTTGGATCGTACTCCCTCAGCACTTGTTAGATGCTCAACCCTTTCGAGGCAGAGCTCTGATACCAACTGAAGTTGACACAGGCAAACACAAGAAGGGGGGTGGTTGAATTGTGTTTGTTAATAATTTTCGAAAACAACCTTTAAAACGATTTTTACACTCAAGGAGATTAGAAACAAAAGCAAGCACAAAGACAAAGATACTTCTTAAAAGTCTTTAACAAAAGCAATATCAAAATCCCACAGTTAGTATAAGCAAATAACACTGAAGAGTTTAGGGATAGAAGATTCACGCAAGAGATTTTATCCTGGTTCACTCTCTTCCAATCAAGAGCTACGTCCAGTCCCTTCGACTTGAAGGATTTATCCACTATTTCTCCAAATAGATTACAGCCAAGTATTCAACACCTCTTCAGGCTTACAAGTATTCCTTTCTTACCAAGCCTCTTCAGGTTCTAACTCTAACAAAGAGATTTAATGTTTGATCTTCTTAACTCACTATGTGTGAGGATATGACAGTGTAAGATCAGTTGAATATTACAATAATATTCAAACTAAAGAATACAGACTCTTGCTTTTGAAAGAATATTAGAATGAGTGATTATTGATTAGCTAAATATAGTGACCTTTTTCTTCACTTGTATTTCTTCAACAGTTACTTTGAATAATCCCATTTAGAGATAGCATTTAATGCATGATATCCGTTGTGACTGATAGCTTGATTGTGGCAATGCTGAATAGTACTCTTGGTTAACGAGATAGCATGAAATTGGAGGTTCACTCCTCTGAGTATTGCAGCTTGAGCACTTGTTGTTCCTCTTTTGTGTATAATCCAGCTTTTTCAGTCATAAAGTTGTCATCATATAGATCGTTTTGCAGTATCTTATTGTACGATTATGCTTTTTGCATTTCTTGATTGTACTATGTTTCTTTTACAACAAGGTGAAACATTAAGGCAGATAAAACAAATGTGAAGAACAAATATTCAAATGAAATAAATATCAATCATTTAAAATAAATTCAAGAGATTCGGATTACATTTAATTCATTTCGAGGATGGAGCTCGTTTAAAAAGAAACTTCGTCTACTTAGTTATATGAGAGTCTAAGTCTGTTCTATATTTTACTTAGCTCGTCTGATGACGTGGCATATCCCCTTGTCTATCAAGTCTTCAGACTTGCTATTCCTTAATGAGCTATAAAGATCTCCGTCTGGTGACGTGGCGGTTAGAGCTCGTCTACTAGATTACTTTATGTTTCAGTTCATTTACTTCTACTAATTACTTTCGTTTGCTTACATGGCAAGATGGACGCGCATATTTATCAAGTCTTTGGACTTGCTGTACCTAGCTAACAACTTATTTAGGTATTCATCTAGCAAATATTTAGAGCCTCGTCTACTCAAGAAAATCAGTCTACTTAATTAAATAACTAAGTAACTTTACCAAAGTATTTGAGCAGCCAATCTACAAAGGTGGACGCGTATTTTTCAATGAAAATTTATCCCAAGTTTATTTTACTTATATTAAAGTATTTCTGCATAACTAAAAGCATATGTTAGATCTCAACTAACATTTTACCAAGCAAATTTAATCCTTTTTTTAGCATCAAAACTTAGAGATTATTAAATCCAAAACCACTTTGGATCCAACACTAATATCTTCAAGACTTTCTCAAGACATTGCATCATCTATCTCATCACCTGTAAACTCTGAAAGACAACACCACTAATGAGATTAATAATCACAGTAAGTAAACACAATTCAAAAAGATTTGCGAAAAGATGTTGCTTTCAGCTGGCGCGGTAACCGGAAAAACAACCATGGTAATCCGTCATTTCCAAAATAATATAACTCAAAATATTTTATATAAATTAAGGATAATCAATAAAATCTCACGAAATGCATGCACAAGTCATAACATCATTAATAGATATAATCGATCACTAAATTATGTATAACGTAAATAAAATCATGCAAATGACCTCTCTTTGTGTCCAAATAGTCTTAATTTATCATCCAATCCTCTTTTATTTAATTACCCAATTTTATTCTATGAGCTCATGACAAACGCAATGGCGTCCCACTGCCTTCCTCTTCTCAGAAGGAGGTATCTATAATGGGTCTTCCCCTTCCCAGAAGGAGGTATCTGTCTTCCTCTCTAACGAGGAGGTATCTGGGGAGGTATCTATCTTCCCCTCTAAGGATGAGGTATCTGCCATCCCCTTCCCCGAAGGCAGTATCTGTCTTTCCTTCTAACGAGGAGGTATCTGTCATCCCCTTCCCAAAATGAGGTATTTGTAACGATTATCTATATCCAAGGGAGATAAACAAATATACATATGTTACCATTAAGTCATTTCAAAGTAATCTCAAGACATCACAACATGTCACATGCATTAATACTAGTCATATTCATATCAAAACAACACTAAGGCATCACGTTCACAAAAAGACATGCCAAATAATAATAATCATATCATTCATTATGTAAATATTCAATTTCATAATATTAATCACCAATAAAACATGAATTTCATTTTAAAGACAAAACCCCAAATAATTATTCTTTAATTTCATACTCAAACCCTTAAAATCTATACAATGAAAACTTAAGAAAAGGGTGTTTACTTACTTCTTGTGGACCTCCAAAAATCTCTCAAAATTATCTATAACGAAACTCAGTACTTCAACTTTTTTTCTTTTCTCTAATCTTTTTCAATCCGTGTGGCTTCCTGTTCAGAACTGAAAACAACGATCAGCACCAGACCGGTCTTCTTTTCTTTATTTTACTTGATGTACGACGCCATGCACTATTCTGATTCTATCTTTCTTTTTAATCAAAACCTAACCAACATTAATTATAGTGTGGGCCCTTTTTTATTATTATTTTTTTTCAAATAAAGCTTTCTAGCCTATAATAAGGCTATTAGCCTTCACGTGACTGACTTGAATTTTGGCAATTTCCAAAATCATAACTTTATTAAGGTTGAATGTTGATATTTTACTGTTTGCTTACTTGCCTTCAAACCGCAATTTAGGAGGAAATAATGAGTTTTTTATTCATCAGTTTTTGCTGATTTTTAATTTATTAAATTAAAGTTATTATATCTTTGTTCCTTACACGAGAAGGAAGGCAAGCATTAATGAGGATAGACAGAAGAGGAGTGGAGTACTGTAGCTACGGATTTCATTTCGTCACACTCTCTGGTCACACGTAACGAAGGATTAGGGACAACTTCTTTGGTCCCTTTTTCTCTCCCCCTGTCCCCTCTTTCATTTTTTTCTTCATCTTTTCCTTCTCTAGGCACAGCACGACGACCACACTGGGGAGAATCGAGGACGAGTTCGAACGACGGCGTTGGAGAGGACGATGATGAGTAAGGTGGCGGCGGCGGGTTTCTGAATAGCAAAAGGAGTCAACGACCTCGGTCTCCTTCTGTCACTTTCTCGGTAAGGTTTCTCTCTCAAATTTCTCTCGTCCAAAAGTTTTAATCTTCCAAAATGTTGGATTTTCAGTCCCTTCTCTCTCTGTAGGTTATTTGAGAAGCATCGATTTTATCTTTGTAAAGTCAGAAGCTACCGATTTGTGCTTTTAGAGAAGGAAAAAAATAGACAAAATACTCGCTCATTGATGGAGGAAGGAGAGGTGGAGAAACTATGGGTAAGCTTCCTCTATCCTTTCTTCCAAAAATCAAGGGTTTTGAGTATGCTCGAGGTAAGGGCCCCATTCCCTTTGTATTTTGAAACTTTGGGTCTCTTTGGATGTTTGTTTGGTGAGGGATGTATGTTGTTTGTGATGAAGGTATGCCAGGAATTTACTGAGTATTTTATCATATCTTGTGATGTGAAGTGTTTATAATATGTGTCTATTTATGATCTAAAGGAAGGTGTGATGAACTCATAGTATAGTTTGTTTATAGTGGTTGGGCTTTATTTTTTTCTCTTTTCTGTAGCTAATAGTGGCTGGAGGAGGCTTAGTAATTTATTATGTTCACATAACAGTGTAGCACTAATTTCTTTTAATAAACATATGATGGTAGTTATTGCAGCAATCATATTTAATCAATAGCTTTTGGTTAAGCAACATTTCCATTCAAGCAAAGTCCTTTTATATCAGTAGATTACAAAAGTTTACCAGCTTTTAGGGACTAAGGCATAGAAATCATGTGACTAGGTTGCTTCATATTTACTTTCATGTCCTCTTCTGATTGCAGCTTTGTTTTCATATTTACTAGGTCATCCACGTGATGTTTCCCTGGCCAAATAAGTATAATTGATCTAAACAAAAAAACTAACACTTTTAGCCTCTTGTAATGTGTGTGTGACTGTGGGTGTATAGTTATAAGTGTGGCATAGAGTATTCTTATGCTATTATGTGCTTTTGTTTTTTGAAGACAAAATATTTCAATTTATTTAGGAATAAGAATAATTAAAAATTAGGATTTTTTCATGCAGTCGTTGGTTGTATTTATAAGTACCTACAAGTATGAGAGAGATGAGTTTGATGAGAGTAGGGTCAAAAACAAATATCCTTAGTCGAGCATTTGAAAATAAGACCTTTAATGATGTTGAAAATAAGACCTTTAATGATGTTGTAATCATTATGACTTATATATATTGATGTTTAGATTGTTGTATGGTATTTGGGACTTCTTCATTCAACTATTTTCACGGATAATGGGACTACAATTTCATTTCTAACGTTTTATAAAAATTGAATAAAGGATGATTGAAAGGTTATAGCTATCATTTTAATCCCCTGTTTTAAAAAATCTCAAATATTGAGTGTGTCTACTCAAAATAAAGAATAATCCTTCATGTTTTATTCAGTCTCATTCTCTTATTTGCAGGTACTTTTCAATAGAAGAAATTGTAAAAGAAATTTTGGTTTGTTATTTTTCTTCCTAATTTAGTTTCGCTGTTTGTCTAATTCTCTTTCCAACACTATATTTGTTAAATTTTTGGGCAAGCTACATTCAGAATTAACTTGTTAACATGGTGTTTCTTGATGTCCATGTTCAGCTTTATATGGATACTATACAACATTTGCTTGACACTGCTAATGAAAACATAACCATTGAAGAGGATCCCATAACTGATGATGTCTCGCTACCTAGAGCTACCCTATATGTCATCAAAGATACTTCGCCAATACCGACGATTTTGCTTGTGACATGGTTTCCCATCTTCACCGTACCAAAATCTCCTCTTTGGTATGATGAAAAAAATTCTTCATGAGGTGTGACGTGGAAAGATGCTCCTGAGTCAATTATCCATATGCAATCATCGGATGCAATATTTAGATAATTTTCTTCTCCGACAAGAAATATATTCTCATCATTCGAGGCCACTACAGTAGTTGATCCATCTTCTTTCTTCTTCTTTGGATCAATCTGGTCAGGGTGGACTGTTCCAGCCTGCTGATCCCTCTTCAAGAATCTACACTCAGGCTTTATGTGGCCTGGTTTGCCACAGTAATAACAACCTAGCGTGGTTCGAGATTTGGATCTACCTTGTGATTTTCCACGGCTTCCCTTTCCACGATTATTACTCCTTCCTCTATTTTAAACAACATTGGCTTCGAACTGACTGTTCAAGCCCCTCTCCCTCCGTCTTGACTCTTCATTTAGCAAGCAGTCTGTAACAGAATCCATGCTAAGTTTTCCGTCTGGAGCAGAATTGCTGAGAGTGACAACTAGTATGTCCCAACTCTCAGGTAGAGAACTGAGGAGTAGAAGAGTTTGCAACTCATCATCCACACTCATGCCTGCCTTTGTTAATTGATTAACAATGCCGTGAATGTGTTTAGATGCTCGATCATATTTTGACCGTTCATGTACTCCAGCTTTACCAATCTTCTGACAAGGTGGGCTTTGTTCCTGGGCGTCTTCTTTTGGATCAAGGATTCAAGATTCGTCCACAACTCATACGCATTGGTATAAGTTGATACATGCTCGAACAAGCTTCGATCAATATATTTTCGGATCATAGCCACCGCTTTCCGATTCTGAAGCTCCCAATCTTTATCAGTCTTCACTTCTGGCATATCCTTCGGCATCTCCTTCTGGGCGATTGGCAAATACAGATCTTTGCAGTATAGATGATCTTCCATCATCGGCTTCCAATAGGAGTAGTTATCTGCAGTTAGCTTGAACATATCTCCATCATGAGTGACAGCTCCCTCCATCTTGAGTTACACAGGCCAATAGCTCTTCCAATCAATTAGGTTCCGACGAAAAAGGAGACTAGGACCGAATGCTGGAATTTATTGTACTAGGTGAAAAACGTACCGAGGAAGTTCCCAGGAAAGAGAGGTGGGTCAAAAGACACTCTTAAATACCAAGTCTTTCCTTAGCCAGAACTTACCTAAGCATGCACTTTCACACTACCACACTTTATTTCCAGCAACAGGAATAATTCTTTTCTGACGTGAAAGATCAGACTATGCTGCAGCCACAGAGCATACTAAGAATTTTCTTATAAATCCGGCACCTAGTACTCCAGAGCTCTGAGAGCTCTGATACCACTGTTGGGAAATACCAGCATAATTTCCCTCATCTGTGAACTCAAAAATAGGCACTAAGCGGAAGCGTAAAAATAAGTGTAATAACACCGGACAATTTTTAGCGTGGAAAAATCTCCTCAATGTGAGCAAAGAAAAAAACCACGGGACCCGTAGGCCGCTTAAACTTCCACTATAACAATAATGGGAATACAAAAATACAAGAATATTGTATCCTCAATTTGTGGATAACACTATCACAAATTGGCTCACTGTTTTTCTCTCAGAGAAAACTCTCTCTAAGGATCTCTCTATTTTTCTCTCACTCTCTCTTGTGAGGCTCTCTCTATTTTTCTCTCACTACTCTTCTCTCTTGAATGTGAGGATTGGTGTATCTTCCTTCATCTCAAATGCTTCTATTTATAGAAGCAAAAAGAGATGTATTGAATATGAGTGGTTGGAGGTTAGACAACTTTCAACAATTTGCATTTAATGATTTGGACTTTTGGCTGGATCTCCAACATATCCTGTCTATGCTTCCATGGTTTCTATGTGTTTGCTTTGGTGGGGGCAGGGGTCTTTTGCAGTATAATAGTTTCACTAGCTGCAATTTATTATTATTAATTTGTTTCGCAATTTAGCGGTTCTTTGGATTTTAAACCTTGGTGGATTTCCTTTTGCAGAAACTAGGGGAATGTATTAAAGTTGTATATATCTCAATAGATGTGGATTGTGCGGATCCTAACTTTGTTGCTGGAGTGTCTCACATAGAACCAGGAGGTCTTTCTTGCAAATTGTGTCTCACATCCTACCTTTGTTGCTTTAAACCAGGTTTTTTGTTGCAAATTTAGGATTTGCCACGTTAAATTGTTTTCTTAGGACTCAGGCAAAGCAACTTTCTTCCTCCTCTACCATCTCATTTAACTGAAACAATAAACAACTTTGTAACCTATCAAACCTTAACACTTTTCCATGCAACCATTTTTTTTTTTTTTTGGATGTATCTACCTCATGTACACAATATATTTTGATAACATGGTTTTTTTTAGTGCTCTTATACCTGCAATTGATCCTATCATTGTTTTGTCCCTATTCAGGTTATTTACATACTGCTTTAGTATACAATACTAAGAGTTTAGCCTATTATGTAGATAGGTCTTGGAAAACGTGTTAACTGAAAATAGTTATGAACACCCCCCACCCCAATTTCTATAACAAATCATTAGATCGAAGAAAAATTAGATCGACCTGCTTTGCTTTCAGTCTATACTTCTACTTTTTTTTCGATCTACTTCGAGGAGTATCCCACTACCAATCTGAGACGGGGACTAGTCTCTCGCGGGAATATATCTATTTACTTCTACTTACTACATAAGAATAAGTAGTTTGGTGAAAAATACACGATGTGGAATATAAGGTTTGGTTTTTTTTACAATTATTTGCAAAAGGGGTCATGCCTAATACTTATCAATTTTCCTTGCATTGTCAGACCGCTATAATTCGGCCACTCAATATCCCTAACCACCACCCCAACTGAACATCAGCAACTAGATCTCTATGAGGTGTTTTCATGAGCCTATTCAACAAACTATTCTTTAGAATATGTAATTTACACATTTTTTATATAACTTGCATTTATAAATTCCAAAGAATCCATATAAATTGTGTAAGTTTCTCGAAATTCAGATCACAAGTAATATGGTTCATATTTGATTCTGATTTAATGCTAACATATTGTTGTTGAGTTTAGAAAGTGGCTTCTACACATGAATCTATTGAATGCTATCTTATTGTCAGCAAGTAGCTTTAGATTTTTAACCATTTGTCTGACTGTCCAGTTGCTTCCTTATTATCCCACTGTTATAGAGGACTAAAAGCACATACATGGATCTTAATGTTTGTTCCAGACATGACTGTAAATAAAATTATGAAAAATTGTGACATAAAATAGCTAACAATTTTAGCGACTCACTGGCACATATAAGTAGAGCCATTTATCAGTAGAATAGCATATGGATGCTTCCTTCTGACTCATTTTAAGGTCCATTTGGCTTCAATTTGCTATATTACCATTTTTAATAAATACAATCTTTTGTAGGTTCATTTCGTGGAGCATATTTAATGGTCAATTTTTTGTGTGATCATCTCATTGGATACAATATGTACTGGATATGCTTTTCTAATGCACAAATTTGTTTCTATATTGAAACAATGTTGAAAATTTATGTTAATAAACTATGTGTAAAGTTTGGAAATTGGAAAGTCTTTCATTTTCTATCTTGGCTCTTAAGTTGTTTATGCAAATAAAAATATTCATAGTTTTAAGTTCCTTGCAACTTGCTTTTTGAAGAAGATAAACAAGTTGTGACAGTAACAATTGATGTTCACTTGATTGCTAGGCCATGTAAACTAATCCTCTTCTCTAGCTTATTTTTTTAGCCAAATTGTATGGCATCATCATTGCTATGAAGAACAATTACTTTGTAAATTGGAAAATTAGATTGTGAACATGAGATTTACAATTGCTACTATATTCTTAATGTTGGTTGTATGATATTTTCACACTTCAGTGAACATTGTGCATTTTGAGTGACTTATTGTAAATTAGTGAAATTCATTTGTTTAAGTGATTTATGCTAAGTAAACTAATATTTATCTCTATAAAAAAATGTAAACTAATATTATTATTTATAAAAGAAATTTGTTGATACTTAATAAAACTATACCCGTGCGTTCAGCACGGTCAACAACCCTAGTTTGATAAATGGACAGTGCGGGCCAATTCACGTTGATATGCCCTGCACCCCTTTTTCTTTAACCAATATTGTATCTTTTGTATTCTTTTAATTACTAATGAACTCTAATAAATTAATCCTTTTCTACACTAAACTTCCTAATAGCTTAATCTTTTATTAAAAAGACTATATTGAAATTTTAGGATGTTACATATAGAATTATGTATTATGTTACGTATTTTTCATGTATATTGACCTGAATTTTGTTAATTAAGATAGTTATAATTCTAATTGTTTTAATTAAGAATTGTGTTAATTAGCTAGTAATAGCTCTCTCTCTCTCTCTCTCTCTCTCTCTCTCTCTCTCTCTCTCTCTCTATATATATATATATATATATATATATATATATATATATATATATATAAATAAAGTTTTACGTCTGTTCTAAACAGACATTAAAAGTCGCACATTTAACGCCTGCTAAATTAACGTCTGACTTTTTTGAGACGTTAAAAAGCACTTTTAACAGACGTAAAAAGTGCTTCCTGCACTAGTGAGGGCAGATATATTTTTACTTTACTCATTTAAGAGATAAGCTTTAAATGATCTTTTTCCAAGATTCTTGTGGTGTTATGTTGTTGGAGAATCAGGAAAATATCCCTGATTTTATCCTCTTTGATTCTATTTGATTTTAACTTTATCATTCTAATTTTATTTTGTTTTATTTCCTTCCTTAATTATAGGAAGAGATTTGATTTGTTTTGTCTTTATTGTAATCTCTCTACAAAAGAGACTCCTACTATGAATGAAATCACAACAATTATTTCACTGCCTTTTATATGGTATCAGCAACTCTAGGTTAAAGTTCTTTTCTCCCCTCCATGGCGGCACGCACAAACTCATGGAAGCACGCCCTTACTTGAAGACGGACATAGTAGCATCGTGACAGGAGGCGGCCAGGCAGTGACGGCACAGAAGGCGCCGATACAGGAGGTGGCGACGCAGGTGGTGGTGAGAATCATGCATTCCAAGCTAGTACCTCTGATCAAGAAAATCAGACTTCTTCAAGCTCATTTCCTTTCACTAAGGAACAAATAAATCAATTGTACAAACTTTTTGAGTTTCAAACTCCTTTTTGCTCCATAGCCCAGAAAGGTAACTTTGTTAAAACTGTCCTTCTTAGTGTCAACCATACTAGGATTGTTGATTCAGGTGCTACTGATCATATGACAAGAGAGTCTAGCTTCTTTTCTTCATATAGTCCTTATGCAGGTAACCAGAAAATTAAAATTGCATATGGCTCTCTATCAACCATTGCAGGGAAAGGGTTCATTGTCCTATCTCCAATGATAACTCTCCGAGATGTCCTTCATGTCCCAAATTTGTCGTCTAATCTTTTATTGGTCAGTAAATTAGCCCTAGATAAAAACTGACAAACTAATTTCTTTCCTTCTCATTGTGTGTTTCAGGATTTGAACTCGGGGAGGATGTTTGGCAGTGCTAAGGAGAATGGAGGACTCTATTACTTTGATGATGGACTTGGATCAAAACAACAATCCCAACCAATAGGTTCCTGCTTTGAATTTAGTTTTATTTCTGATAACAATAATGATATTATGTTATGGCATTTACGATTAGGTCACCCTAGTTTTAGGTACCTAAAACATTTATTTCCGAAGTTGTTTTGTAATAAAGACCCTTCGTTATTTCATTTGAAACTTGCGAATTTGCAAAACATCATCGCTCTTTTTTTCCTATGCAATCTTATAAGCCAACAAGACCTTTTTTTATTAGTCACAGTGATGTTTGGGGTCCTAATAAGATAAGTACACTCTCCAATAAAAAATGGTTCATTACTTTTATCGATGATCACACTAGACTTTGTTGGGTGTACTTGTTCATTACTTTTATCGATGATCACACTAGACTTTGTTGGGCGTACTTGTTAAAGGAAAAATCTGAGGCTGGTCAAGCTGTAAGAAATTTCTTTAAAATGGTGCAGAATCAATTTCAAACAAATATTCAAGTCCTCAGAAGTGATAATGGAAAGGAATATTTTAATATGATTTTGGGGAATTTTTTTCTTGAAAATGGGGTTGTGCATCAAAGCTCTTGCGCTAATACACCCCAATAGAATAGGATTAGAAAGAAATAATAGACATCTCCCAGAGGTGGCTAGAGCCTTAATCTTCGAAACAACTGTTCCAAAATACTTGTGGGGTGACGCTGTTTTAACTGCCGCATATTTGATTATTCTTATGCCATCCAAAGTTTTACAATTTCAAATTCCCCTTCATATTTTTAAAGAGTGTTTTCCTAAATCGGGTAATCGACGAAGTCGAGAACGGACATGTAGAGACAAAAGGTGGTGAGTCATAGGGATGACTCACCTAGGAATTAATGAAGGTAATGATGAGTTTAGTGTAAAAAGACCAACATACCCCTAAGCTTAACCTAACTGACGTTTAGTTAAATTTTAACCATGGTTAAGGAACCACGATTAATTCTTATGGTCCAAAATCAGTCACACCTACAACCAATCCTCACCACATGTTTGTCATGATGGATTTTGGAGTGAAATGACCATTATGTCCTTAAGTTGTCTTAATATCACAAAATCGCCATTTTGTAAGATTACTTCTTTGCCCGTAAAATTTTATGGCTTGGACCCTTTTTCCCCCCAAATCCCACGGTCCAACCCACATTTTGAGCCCATTTCATTACTATTTAAGGAACACTTCATCTTCTTCATGAAGGTTGTTAATCTTTTTCTCAAAGTTCTTAAGTTTCCATAGCCAAGTTTGTGAAGCAACTCTTAGATTTCTTGCTTTTCTTCCATTAGCAAAAGGTAAACCTTGTTCCTCATCATCAATCATCTCTATGTTCTTCAATGATTTTTATGTTTTAAGGTCATGATCATCTTTTTCAATTCTTAGATCTAGAAGTTTGAAAATCTCTAGAAAATTGTAGAAAAATCCTATGATCATGAAACCAATTTCTATGATCTTAGTATCACCTCTATATTTAAGATCAAAGAGTATGCATCAAAAAAAAAAAAATCTTGCCTATTGAACCTATTAAGGTCGAACCTAGTTAGATGTAGGATAAGGAAATTTGTTCAATTTTTTTTTTTTTGCAAATCATGTTTGATTCATTCCTTTTAGTACATGTATGTCTTAAATCCAAGATGTTGAATCCAAATGAAACCTCGAAGTCATTATTTTCTTCATGGTCGAAACTAGGGTTTTTGAAAGATTGGAGTATTTTATTTCAATATGTGTTTTGATCCTTAATAATGTATTCCAAGTACTTGAGATCTCTAATCCATTTTAGAAGATCAAATCATACTTAAACCAAAATTCCATATATGGCCGAAAATCTTAACTTTGTGGTTAAGATGGTATTGATTCAATTATTGATAAATAAGTTTTGTTTATGCCTTATTCTTTCTTAAGAATCATTAATCCATGAGTTGAGAAATTTTCAACATTCCTAGCCTAATTAACCTATGAAGGCTGAATCTTAGTCATAGGGATTAGATGGATTTTGTGGTTTCATTTGTTGATTTGGATTTAATTTGTTGTGAAGGACACGTATTGTTTGTCGTTGTGAATTTCGTGGAGGAAACCGGATTCGAATCAGAGAACAATTCGTGAAACGAAATTTGGAATCTTCAAGAGGTAAGGGGAGCTTACCTAAGGGATTTTTCCCGATAATTATATGTGTGATTTAGTGTATGATTTGTAATATTTGGTTGAGATTCGTGGTGGTTACTTAATTCTGTGCTAAGCTATTATTTTATTTGTGTTTGATTACTTGCAGTTATGTATTATAGTGTTTTGATGCATGATCTGCCTGAGTTAATGGCTATAGTATTGATGTTGATTGTTGTTTGAGAAGTCTGATAGTGGTCAGTGCCCAATCAATTAACCAGATAAAAGCTTTAAGAAGCTTTATAAATTATATTCAATGTTTAATAGAGAAATATCAGAATATAATATTGATGGAAAATAGTATTTGGAAAAAAAAAAAAGAAATGTTGGAAAATATTATTATTTTAATGATTTATTAGTGTAAGAGTAAACTATGCCTCACAGTGAGGACGTAACCGTGAAATTATTTTTGTGCTGCTAATTTTTACGTAAGAAATTTCATAATGTTATAAAAAGTTATTTTATGAAATTAATCTTCGAAAATAACTTAATTATGATTTTAGAAAAATATTTTAGTGGAAAAGTTTAAGAATTGGCTTAAATGACTTTTAAAACGTTAGACATCAATTAGTTCTGTTAAAGCGGTTACAGAAAGTATTTTTCTTAAAACAGCAGTATTTTTGTAGTCTCAAGTGACTCTTCCTTTTTTTGAAACATAAGGTTTTCAGGAAAAAGATTACAAGTAATTGATGATTACAAAGGATTTTCTGTAAATGAATTTTACTAAACGGTGTTATTTCCAACAACTTGGATAAGTTGCAGAGACTTTGTTTTGGATTTGTTTTTCACAGAACGAAAACAGTGTTAACGTTGAAACGCGAACCTAGTATCAGAGACGTCGCGATACTAGTGTTATTTAATATAAGCACGAAGATCTTTGATCCGTGTTACGTTGTTATGGACTTTGTGTCCTATCCACGTTGATTATTCACATGGTAATGAACGTTGTTAAAGTTCAATGTTGTTTTCTATCACCACTAACCTAGGACTAATTTCAAGGTCTAAGGTGTTGTAACTGAGCACTCGGACTTTCATGTCCCGTGTTAACGTTGAAAAATCTAATACGTTGAAAATTACGAATAGTCGTAAGCCATCTTGAGCTTCGACAAAAGAAGAATGGACACAAAGAAAAATGACGAGAATAAAATGTTTTATATGCATTCATTGGTAGACGTGCCCACGTTTTTATGTATGATGCCGTAATAAATAAGGTATTTCGTGCTACATTGTTATGTATGGTATTCCATGCCACGTTGTGCCTAAAATACCTGGCAATCGAGCTTGATCAGCTCATTTACACGATGTTGGGATCTGTTGAGATTAAGTGAAAAGTTAGACGTTGAAAGTTGAAGTGTTCATGCATTTATTTTCAAAAGACGGTGATCGGGTATGAAACCCAGTGATAGACTACTTGTTTATTTATAGAAATGTATATGTATATATGTTTTCTTTTGTGTCGTGCATGTAGTTATTGTATTAAATCCATATATTGGTCTCTCACCCTTACAATATATCAGGTTTTACTCGTTATTGTTGTTGTACCTTGTACTGATAGTAGATGGTGCAGAGGAAGTCTTAACTTCAATTGGGGATACTAGTCTCGATTCTTGAAGAGGTTGGTAATAGTGGTGAGAACTACAGACACTACAAAAAAAAAGGTTGTTTAGCGACCGAAAATAGTGACCGAATTTTTTGGTTGCTTTTTGCGACCGAAATGGCGACCGATTGTAGGATCTACATGAAAGACAGATTAGAGTTAATACTGCGACCGAAATAGCGACCGAAATAGAGCGTAGCAGAGTTATCGGTTGTTATTTCAGTCGCTAAATAAAGGAAATTAAAAGTCAGAAATTTTATGCCTTTTTAGCGACCGAAATGGCGACCGAATTTAATGCAACGGTTAAATTTAATTTACATTTGCGACCGATATTAATTCGGTCGCTAAACGGTGCATAAAAAAATTAAAACAGTGCGTGTTAGCGACCGATTTAAAAATCCGTCGCTAAATTTATGAATTCAAATTTCAAATTAACTCATTTAGCGATCGATTTAGCAACCGAATTTTTCGGTCACTAAAAATGAAATCCCTAAATCACGGTTTCCTTTCTCTTTTCCCCCATTTCTCTCTTTTCTTCTACTCTCTCTCGCGCCGCGCAGCTGCTCCGCCCCGTCCCTGTTCCGGCCGCGCATCACCACCTCTCGCCGTCTCGTCCTCCTCCGGTCACCACTTGGTAAGGTTCTCCCCTTATCCTTCTCATTTTGTGTTTCTCCTTCTCTGTCTCTCACTCTCTCTTCCTCCTCCCAGCAGCACCGTGCCACCACCGCCACCACCGCCACCACGACCACCACTGTAGCACCGTGACCTCCTTCTTTGGTAAGGTCTCCTCTTCTCTCTCTCTGTATCTCGCTCTCTCTCTCTCTCTTGCTCGGTTCTCTTTGTCTCAGTTTCTCTCAATGTCTCTCTCAGGTGTTGTCACTTCCTCCTCCGGCCACCACCACCATCTGAAGGGGTTCTGTTTTGCGCAACCACCACCCCCACAGTCTCCTCTGATCAGTTCTGTCTCAGGTTAGGGTTTAGGGAAGTTCTGTCAGTATGGGTATTTATGTTGTCAAATTAATTATTGATGTTGTTCTAGTGAAATCCAGAGTAGGGAAATTTTGACAGTAGGGGTATATTGATTTAAATAACTTATTGGATAGATAATATAAGTTAGCTTCCTCTTGATTCACTATCTCTTCGACTGTAATGCTTGGAAGTAGGACTACTATAAGTTTCATGGCCATCCCTGCATAAAATAAGCAAATATGAAGCTAA